>JAVHLU010003232.1:0-12525 GCA_036785755.1 Colletotrichum ledebouriae
CTAGAACTAATAGGAACTAGAAAGATAATAAATAATATAGCTCTACTTATAAATAGGTAAGAATATTAAGAGTAAGCTTAAAAGATATATAGAATAATTTATAGATCTAATTAAAAGAGATTATCTCTATTAGGCGCTAATTTACTAAGAAATTACTAAAAAACGAGGTATATAGTTATTAAGGTACTAATAGTAATAATAATAATGCTATCTTTTCCTCCGCTACGCTCCTCTCCTCTACGCTCTACTCTATAGTCTCCCTATAATAGGTCCGTGCGCTAAGGGAGTTTTCCGAAAGTTATATAGCTAAGTCTATCCTATCCTATTCTATTATATACTGCTAAATAGTTATATAACTATTAGTAACTAATTAAAAAATAATAGTAATAATCGAAATTTAAGAATACTTACGACGCGCTAGGAAAACGAAAATACATTATTTATTATAACTACCTAGATCTAGCGCAGAGGGCGAGAGTAAATAATATAATAAAGGTATAGAAAGGCCGCCCTATAGTTAGTAATAATATCCGCAATAACGTAGAGCTATATTACCCTACTAGTACGCCTTAGGGACTAAGGCTTTAGAGGGGAGGGTAATTATAAGGAATAATAGTAGGTATAGGATATAAAGCTAATGCTATTAGCAAAATATTAGCAAATTAGTAGTAAATATGCACCCCCTTAAGAAAACTCTATAAGCTAGAGACTTAGAAGGTTAAGTAATAGTTCAATATAGCTACGCAGACCTACGTTCTAGCATTCTAGCCTTTCCTAGTTTAGGCCTATAGCTATACTCTTACAACTTATAATAGTAAAAAAAATACTATTATTATAGTTAATAGACCCTCTAATCCTCCTATATTAACGCTACTACTTAGGCTTGAATTTTATTAACTTTATACCTATTATACCTCTCGTTTGCCCTCTATTAGTACTTTTTTTCCTTATTATTATTATTAAAGTTAATATCGCTACCCTTCTATTTATCCTCTATATATTAGATTAGGAAGTTATAAAGCCTAGTTATAGCATAAATAATTGCTATTTAATTCTAAAACCTATACTCTAGCGCTATAGCGCGGATAATCTTCTATTTCTTCTTTAACTAACTAAATACCTACTCTATAATTATATAAAGCTAGCTATAGTAGAGGTTATATAGCTCCTCTACTATTTCTAGAGGTTTATTAATATCCCTCTAATTCTATAAATAATACTAGGTTTTATAATATAGGATTATAAGCCTATTATAACTACTAAAACCCGCGTTAGCAAGGAAGTACCTTCTAGTTAGTATTATAAACCCTCGATTAAAAGTAAATATTACTAACTAGGCGTTATAAATAGAACCCTCTATACTAGTAAGTATATATAAGAAGCTACTATTAAATTATATTACTATAAATATATTTTAATTAACTATACCCTTATAACTTCGCTACTTCTTTTACTTATCTCCCTTAGGGATAAATATATATATAAGGGTATTATTAACTACTCTAATATACCTAGTAAAAGCCTTATACTTTAGGTCTTTTTTAATCTTACTAGAGACCTCTCCTTCCTCTACTAGCTTTATATATACTTAGTAAAAGCTTATAAAGTATAATAAGATCTCGTTAAATACTAAAGAGATTATTAACTAACTAATTTAGAAGAAGTATACTACTAGATATTATAAGCTACTTATTACTAGTATAAAAATAAAGATTATTACCTTCTATTTATAAAAGAGATATTATATCTCCCTTAGAATAGTATTATTTTATAGCTATCTTATAAAAACCCTAAACTAATATTTACTTATATAAAATAGGGCGAAGAACTATCTATTTAAGCCTTTTAAAAGATAATAAGCAAACTCCCTTATAGCCTCTAGCCCTCCTAGGTATATACCTTTCTTCTCTAACTAAGGAATACTTTAAATACTACTTAAGGCTATAACTATAGTAGCTATAATAACTATAATTACTATAATTATAATCTTATTAGCCTTATTAGCCTTGCTATTTTAGCTTATTATTAACTACTAAAGTTTCGCTATACTATATAGTATACTTATAGGGTCCTTAAGAGCACCCCTTTTAAATTTATATAATAATACGGTTTATAGTAGAAAATTTATAGCTTTTAAGAGGTTAAATAGGGGTAGTATATACTAAGATTTATATAAATCGAGCATTCTATAGTCTAGAGTTAGTATAGAGGTTACTAGCGAAAAATACTACTTAAATAGGTATAGTCCCTTAAAAAATGAATTTTTGAGTTATTTTTTGGGGCGCTAGACCGTACCGTGGACTATACTGCGAGTTGTCGATCATACCCAAAGACGGGACTAAACTGCAGCCCGAAGGTGAGGGTGTGGGTGTGGGCGCTGGACTGATGCATCATTGGACAGGTGAAGGCAGAGAGCAAAAGCTCCGGATGGCGGTAGGTGGAGGAACATTTTACGGAGACAGCTCAGAGAGGTAGGTACCTTGGGGCTGCAAGAGAAAGCAGAAGTTGCTCGAAAGGCAGGCATGATGGCAATACCTGCCTCTTGATCTGGTCCAGGTTAGGTAAAAGGTTCCTGCTATGATAAGCATCAGGAGTGAGAGTGGCTAGCTTACATGTGGCAGCGACGAAGTTGTGCGCCTTCCACACCGGCAATCTGCAAGATGGAAGGCAGGTGCTTCTCTATGTCATTGCTGGAAAAAGTGCTGAAATGCGAGCTAGCATGGCAATCGCCGCTTACTGTAGGGAATGTGCGAATTCCCCTCCAACAGCTACTCAAATCTCGATACGGAACTTTTCCATGCGTGTGGTCAGCAAGGAAAGGGTGGACTTCCAACAACCTAATTCCTATGTGGCAGCGGCACAGCACGTTGGCTGGTGCTTCTCCAGCCATGGAACTCTTCTAGACGGCTTCCATGATGCTTCCACACTTCCACGCATCCCTCCCTCCCTCCCTGCAGCCGGTCTCTTGTTGGCCGCCCGTCCCCGGCTTCATCGCCAGCAGCGGCGTGGTTGACTGGGTGCACCCTCCTCTCCAGCCCCTGTGGCTCACTGGGCCGCCGATTTTCAAAGGACCGATTTGTGCTCCGTGCTTTACTTCCGGACCGGATCAGCCAGGAGCCCCAGCCAGCATTCTTGAGACACGCGCTGCGATGGCGTCCCACGCACGCACACGTGCAGCAGTGTGATCCTGGAAATGAGCCAAAAGCGAAATCCCAATAGCGCTGATAAGAATCGAACCCATCTCCACTATATGGTACGACTGGCACACACCTGGGTCAAGAGCGAGCTGGGTTGACCTGGGAAAGGCGGGGAGAGATGAGGTAAAAAAGGCAGAGGCAGGGCACTAGAAGGTAGTTACCTTGTGTGAAGACGTATCTCTGCTGCGTGTTGACCAAGGGCAGACACAGTCGTCCAAGGACATGGAGACTTATTTTGGGGCGAAACACCAACGAAGGAATTCGGTACCATCAGCAATCAACTTTCACCTCAATAGCCGGGCAGATGACGGGGGCGGCCCACGATCGAGGTGTCCAAGGTAGAGCTCAACTCTGCTTCGAATATCATCTTCGATTCCCAGACTCGACCGTGTGTCATGACAAGGACCAGCAACTCCCGGTTACGGCCGTAGCTGCAAGCTTCTAGAAGATCCTCGACCGGCCGGCGCCTTAGGCCGCACGTGCATGCGAGATGTGAGATGCTGGACGTGGGATCGGAAGCAGACGAACCTGTGGGAATGAAGTCTAAGGTGAGTTTTGATATGACCGCGCGCGCGGAGTGCCGGAGTCAAACGCATTGGCAAAGGCAAAAAGGAAAAAGAAAAAACAAGGCGAGAGAAATTGCAGGCCGTGGGCCGCGTGGAACATTTCGAAATGGAAGTCGAAGTCATGGAAGCAGGCATAGAAGCCGGAGAGAACAAAGAAACGCGCGGCCAAACAGCCGTTTGATTTGTTTTTCCTTCAGCTACCCTGCCGCCAGCTCGTCTGAGGTACCTCCCTCGCTAGGTAGAGGGTTGGGGCTTAGCTTGCGCTTCCTTATTCATGTCATCTCGGTCCGTCATGTCCGAAAGAAACGGGGTCTTTTCCACGCCGAACGATGAATACAAACTCGGCAGTAGTTATTACTGTGTTCATCTCCCACCGACGGCCAGGTTACTAGCATTGGGCTGGGCTGGCAATTGAGAACAAGAAACACGAAGCCTCGCAAGTTGCCCTGAAGTCTTTTCAACCTTCAACAAACCATTATCTGGGGACCACTTAAAGTTCCCAGCCCGCAAGAGAGGGAGGGTGTGCTGGGCGATTAAATAATGGCGGCAGACCACCGCCACCGTCACCGTCCGACAAGCTTCGGTCCTGCATCGCCGGGTGCCATCCATCACCTCGGTGGCAGAGGACCGTCGGCTTGTCACCAATAACCGCCCGTCTCAGAGGACGGCGCTGCAGTTTGTCTGTTGTCCCGTGTCTTTTCCTGGCTATGTTCACGAGGCACCCAAGGTCTGGTAAAGCGCGTATGTAACGTTGACCTGATCCTTTGCCTTTGAAGAAAACGGGATGCGAAAGACATGATGCATTCGGATTCTGAGGGGCCTCGAAAACACTTCAGTACCTAGCAAAATCCAGTGTACCTATGGCACCCTCAGCAGCCATTACTCTCACCGGGCCGCCATCAAACCTCCTGCTCAGATGCGCGGACTGGACAAGACAGTTTTAGCTTTGGCATTCTGTCTCTCGTAAGTCCCTTCTCCCTGCCAGAAACGCCTTCACGCCCCCTGACGCTGCGGTCCCGAGGGTCCGTGCGGCGGTAGCTCAGTACCTTGTCGATACCTTCCCCCGAAGACCGAGCCCCACCCTCAGAGCGTCATAGGTAGGTTGATGGGCAAGCTTGGGCAAACGTAAGGGACGTAACCCTTAGACTGCAGGCACCTGCCTGGCCAGATGCTGTGCCTTCCTCACTGGCACTTGCAGTGGTGGTGACCTAGGTACCCAGGACCGCACCCTTAGCCTGCCTTACCTTCTGAGGTACCTAAGGTCGGAACTCAGGGAAGGTGCCATCCCCACCCTCGCTGCCCTATCTTGCGGTTGCTCTTGCTTGCTATGGCTTGCTTTGGCTGCCACTGCCGTTCTCGCACCCGCTGTTGCTGCCCTACCTTAGTTCCTTCCCTCCTTCCTCCTTCCCCCCTCCCCCTTCTGGAACTTTACTAGACTTAACCTTGCGCACTGGCACCTGCACTGGCATTGGCACTTGCGAAGAGAAACTTCCTTCCCCACGTCCCCGTCCCACGTTTGAGGCCCACGTCCACGTCCACGCCCACCATCCATTCCCTGCGCTCACGTCCCACCACCACCTATCCTCGTTCTGGTCGCTCCAGTTCCGCTCCAGTCACGACCGCCTCTTGCTCCATCGCGACCTCTCCTTCTCTCCTTGAAGGCATCCTCTTGCTCTTTCGTCGCCGCACTCCCTACAGACCCAATTGCATCCTTCCCGAAGCCTTTGACGATACCTCGAGTTGTGATCGACATAGACCGTTTCCGCCTCTGTTTGCCGTCTCCGATTCCGCGAAAGCCATCCTGGCCGCTATTGTTCCACGGCCTGTCCCATACGTTTCGCACTCCTTGCGGTCGCTCAAACATTGCGGCAACACTCTATTCTTGGTAGGGACTGTAAACTATCCTCCCGTTGACTGCTGTTCAACGTCCAGGTTGGTGAGTTGGAACTGCCTCAAGCCAGTCGCAAACCTGCTGCGGAAACTGACCGTATGTCGTTTTTTCCGCAGACTGAACATCGCTGCTTAGGCAAGCTCTCAGCAGATTCGGCGCCGCCCATCAACAATTTCTCTGTCACTGTCTTCTGACGACAAGCATCTGCTGTCAGCAGAGCCAAGAACCACTGTTGAGTTGTCCCTACCCTCGATCGATTTCAACAATCCTCACAACCGACGGCGGTATCGCGTGATACGGTGTGCCACGCTCTGTGTCGTCAACTACCCGACACCCAACTCTAGAGCTCCAAGACGCCCCGCTGCAAGCCACGGTCGTGCTCCCCGCACTACGCGCGAAGAGAAACGAGAAACGCCCGAAAACAAAACATACGTACATAGCATTTTCCGGTACCACAACATCTACCAGCGTGTGTCCATCATCGCTGTCAACTTGCCGGGAATCTCACACTCAACCCACCGGGCTATAGCATGAAACCAGGCCGTCTGTCCCCTTCTTTCACGATAGGCCACTCCAACATCTAAGGACTGCGGCGGTACTATACACGGGGAGGAGAGGACGTTTCCCTCCGACCGCCTTGCGAAGCACAGGCGTTAGCTTGGGTGTGCACTGGCGAAGCACTGTGGAAAGCTTGGCCCTCTGCCCTTCTACTGGGGTGGAGAGCTTAGCCAGCAAGGCAAATCGGAAAGCTGGCGTCGACACGACCACGCACGCGGCATCCCTCCCGAACCATGAGGCGGAATCGCTCTCCAACATCACCTTCGCCCTACCGGGCACTGGCTCATGGAGCCGGTGCCGCGGGTCCCGGCGGGGTACCCGATTCCATTTCCCTCCTCAGGTCCTTCAACTCCGACTCGAATCCTACTCGCCCCATTCGACCTTCACCCCTTACGGCCTCCACCATCCGGGATATGCCGCTCGATTTGGTCGACCGAATCAGGTCCTTCCCCTTATTCGTTTCTGCCCCCGAGGAGTTCTTGGCTGCCATCGGAAACCACTTACGACCCCAGGTTCACGCTGCTCAAGATCACATTCTCACGGAAGGTGATGACGCTCGGGCAATGTACTGGTTGGTGCGAGGCGTCGTGGCGGTAACTTCTCGGGACGGCGAGGCCATTTATGCAGAACTCAAACCTGGTGCGTTCTTCGGGGAGATCGGCGTTCTCATGGATATCCCTCGCACTGCCACAATCATCGCCCGAACGAAGTGTCTCCTCGTGGTTCTTAAGAAAGAGGATCTCCAAGCAGAACTGCCCAAGTTCCCAGACATGGAAAAGGCTATTCGTCAGGAGGCTCAAGAGCGACTGAACATCTTGGAGAAGAAGCGGCAGGAGGGCGGGCAGCCCCTGAAACCCCCAGCAACACACATCAACGGATTGAGAGAGCCGGCTCCAGGTGAGGTTTCGACAGGCGAGATAGGCACCATCAAGGAAGGCACAGTGGTCAAGTCCAAGAAAAGAAAATCACCAAGTCCAGGCGCTATCGAGGATCCCGCCGCAGGAAGTGCGCTTGGGAGTGGCTTCGTCAACGTCCGGAGAACGCTCAGAGAACTGCCGCTTTTCTCGACACTCCCCCCCGACATCCTGCACTTCCTTGGCCTGAGCGCACAGCCCAAGACTTATGCACCTTTCACGGATATCATTCAGCAAGGCTCAGCGGGTAATGAGATCTTCTTCATCGTCCGAGGAGAGGCCGAAGTAATACATGAAACCCCGAATCCCCAAGAGCCTTTCAAAAAGGACATGCGTGCCTCCTATATTCGACCGAGATTGAAGGCCGGCCAGTATTTCGGAGAGGTTGCAAGTTTGGGTCTCTCAGAGGGCCGAACGGCAACAGTGCGGGCGATCACGACCGTCGAATGCCTAATGATACCAGGTGACGCGCTGGGCAAGCTGTGGAGTAGATGCCCACCTGATATCAAGTCACAGGTGGAAGAGACAGCGCGGAAAAGGTATAAGAAGTCGGACGATGACATTGAGATGGAGGATGCCGAGCCCAAAGAACGCATCAGCAAGTCGGATCCCCCGACACCGACGACGCCAAAGTCCCTGCCGCATGTCACATTCACAACCCCCTCGAAGCCGACTTCCCCTGCGAAAGACGACGAAACTATGGAACCCAAGGATCCTGATCCTTTCCTGAGCGTGGACATGGAGAATATGCGGAATAGGCGACGCAATTCATTGGCCCCTCCTACGCCGCAATCCGACACTTCTTCGCCAATAGGGATGAACGGGTTCCGAATGCACCAGATCGAATCGACGCCCCTCCGGTTCTCTGTCCCCCAGTCGCCTCCCGAGTCCGAAGCACCGGTTAAGCGGGCAAGGACTTTACCTAGCCGGCCGCATCTTGCTCATGTCCCCGCATTGCCGGATGACATGCTGGTTTCCGTCTTTGGGTTCTTGGATATCGCGGAGCTAATGCGAGCACGACTCGTTTCTAGCCACTGGCGTAAGTTGCTGACGTCGCATCCGAAGGTGTGTTTGGATTTGGACCTTTCGGAATACAACAGGAGAGTCACAGACATGGCTATTAAGACGTCAATCGGTCCTTTCGTTGGAATGCGACCCGAGACAGTTGATATCAGCAACTGTTTCCACATTACAGACGATGGATTCCGATGCTTATGGGAAAGCTGCGGTCGTAATGTCAAACGTTGGAGAATGCGGTCTGTGTGGGATGTGTCTGCCAATCAAATCCTGGACATGGCCGAAAATGCAAAGGGATTGGAGGAGGTTGATTGGAGCAACTGTCGCAAAGTCGGCGACAACCTACTTGCTCGCGTTGTCGGCTGGGTCGTCCCCGAACCACCGCCGCCGCCTGCAAATAAGCAAGTCGTCATCTCGAGTTCTGCTGCGAAAGCCAAACCTCAAAAGATGGCCGCGCACCAGGCGCAGCAAAGACCAGCCAACATCCCGAAACCTGGCACAATCATTGGTTGCCCCGGCTTGAAACATCTCAACCTATCATACTGCAAACATATCACCGATAGGTCAATGGCACATCTTGCGGCTCATGCATCCAATCGCTTGGAGGTCCTCTCTCTAACACGGTGCACTTCTATCACCGACGCCGGGTTTCAACAGTGGGCTCCTTTCAGGTTCCTGAATCTATCTCGTCTGTGCTTGGCAGACTGCACCTACCTCTCCGATAACGCTATCGTGGCTTTAGTTGGCGCAGCCAAGAATCTCACATACCTGGATCTTTCCTTCTGTTGCGCCCTATCGGATACCGCTACCGAAGTAGTGGCGCTGGGCCTGCCACAGCTCCGCGAACTGCGTCTGGCATTCTGCGGCAGCGCGGTGTCGGACGCCAGTCTTCAATCCGTAGCTTTGCACCTGAACGAGCTGGAGGGCATCTCAGTTCGTGGCTGCGTCCGTGTCACGGGCGCTGGTGTCGAGAATCTACTGGAGGGCTGTGGGCGAGTCCAATGGGTTGATGTTAGTCAATGCCGAAATCTTGAAAATTGGATTAGGAGCGGAGGGATCATGCGATGGGGGTTCGATGAGCGTGGAGGAAATGGTCTGTCGCCAGGTCAAGTGCCATTGCCGCTGCCAAGCCCAAGCTCAATTAGCAATCACGTTGGATCGCGCGGAAGGCCACATGCCCTCAGCTTCCGCCGCCGGGCTAGGAAACCTGTGCGTTTTATTGTCGAGAAAGGTGCCTTTGGCCTGCGATGAGGAGTCTGATGATTTATGAGAGATGTTTTGTACGATGTGGTTGGCGTTAGAGGTCATCGTTTGACGAGAAGGAGAGCACGCAAGAGGGATTCGCCCCCTTGGTTCACTCGTCGTAACAACGAACAGCATGCGGGGTATCATTGGAGATGTTGGCAAATGACGGTTGTTGCAGCCGAGGATAGACTGGATACGGTGATACCCTATTCATTAAATATCAAAATAAAAGCGCGTGACGATCCATGTCGGCGAGGCGTATTATGCTTTCTTAGATCTCTGCCGCTTTGGAAACCCTACCCCCAACAGAAACGAGACTCTTGTCAGGCCAGCCAACACGGTAATAGCCACAGCACCCCAGTCTTCCATCCTCCATGTCGTGATCGGATTCAGCCTGCCCTGCATCGAGTAGGACGCAATCGTCCCGTACAGCAGGAAAACATCCACCGCAAGAAGCGCGAGCTGATACACGCGCCAGACGTTCACTTCCGAAGTCACGCGAAGAAGGACAGTCGACAGGAGGGCATTAGAAAGCAGATGCCCTGCGATCTGCGAATGCAGCGGCAGCGAGTACTCTTTCAGCGACGTTGCGAGCGAGGCTGACGAGAGGGCGGCGGCTGGGTGCGAGAGGGATGGATCTTGGAGGACCGCTGGGATGTAGGATGCTGGGAGGTATGAGGACGTCACGGTGTGTGGGGCGAAGAGGAAGAGCGAAGTCCCCCAGAGGGCGATGAGGGGGTCGATGAGCGTGAAGAGGACGTAGTACGTCTTGGGAATCCGAGTCGCCATTTTTTTTTCTTTGGTGTCGCTCGGGTGTTGATGTTGGTTTTGCGAGGGTATTATTGGGTTGATGGAAGGGTATCGTGGATCGGAGAGATCTTGACTCGGGATCCGGGGTATATATATGTATGTGCCCCTTTTATTCCTCGATTTTCGCCGTTTGCGTGCAGGAAAGATGTTCAAAAAGGGTCATATGGTCGAGACGGAAGGAATCAGTTCGGGCGAGGTGTTTGGAAGTGGTGGAGCGACACGTCGGGTGCTGGCGGTGTCGCCGCGTCGTCTGGCATGCGCGCGTGTTCGCGGGAGGGAGGCCGGAGGTCTCGTGTTGATGTCATCGCGCCGGGAATCCGCAGGGCCGTGTCAGCGGTCATTGGCCGGCGGGGGAATGAGAGGGTCGGTGCGCGTTAAGGTTGTGGGGTGCACGGGAGAAGGAAGCTTGGGCCATGTTCAGATTGGATACCTTGCTCTTCAGTGAATGGCCCCCAACGAGACAGCTTGAATACAGATTCGATGCTTTCTGATCATGTCCAAGGGATTCAAGGGGGATACACTTACAGTGGAGCATTTTCGTCATGCTAAAATATAGCTTGCTGTAGTTTGTCAGTGCTCGTCAAGTCCGTTATCATCGTCGTGCTTGTTCTTCGGCGTTCAAAGATGATTGGTCTGGTTACACACTGGGCGACGAAGCTCTTTTGAACTGTCGAATTGAGAAGCCCGATGGATTTGTTTGCAACGATTGGAGTCACCGTGACGCAACTCCCTATCATGGGCGAAGCATCTCAAAAAATCCTCGTAGGATCTGATGAAAACATCCTCAAATGCGAACGAGTTCAAAGAACTAGTGCAACTCCTCCGTTTCGAACAGTGCCCGCAAGAGCCCCCTTCAGCAGGACAACACACGACGGCCGGTGTCTCCTCCGATCGACAATAGCTTTCGGAGCCGTCAAGGCAGTACGAGTGGCCGGACGTCCTTGGGATGGGGTCTCTGGCTTTCTCCGGGCATATGGAACATCGCATGCTGTTGTTGATCAATGTCCCGAGGATTGCTGGCCGTTTGGAAAGCATGTCTTTCGCCAACTTGGTTAATGCTCGGGGTGAAGAACGCATTTTGTGCCGCTAGACTGCCACGTCTGATTCGAGAGCTTGTAAGGGTTGACATGGGGTTCTGGGGCATCGTGTAGGGCTCTCGCCCATGCAGGTACTTTCTTGAACATCTCCATCTTTTGACTTGAGCAGTAGCGATCTGAAGTAGCGGTAATTGTGTCATGGAAGTATTGCAAACAGGAGCCTCGATGAGAGCTGACGTCCCGTGCGCGTTGACGGAAAGCAGACTGGTCTTTGGACGAGTTTTACTTTCGGCCAAGTAGATGTGTTTTTTCTTTGCCAGGTAGCAGACCCTGCACAACGAACCAGCTTCTTCCTGAACGATTCACTCAACTGCAAGAGCCAATGCATAATGCAAGAGGCCTTGGGCCAATCGATGCACGAGGCCCGTTGTTGGTCTTTCTAAGAGCTGGGTCTTTTGCAACAGATTTTCTTCTGTATTGTATAGCTTCGAAGAGTCCTTTGGTAGCAGGGCGCATCACGCTCTATTCGACGTGAGAGAAGCGGAGCGGAGTGACATTATTGTTGGAAATGGGAAGATGGTGAAACTGGTGGCTGGTCCTTTGCAGCACAAACGATGCAAAGGATTGCTGTTTGAGATCACCAGTAGCTCCAGCTGTGACAGGCGAGACCCCCTTCTTGATCAGCGGCTATGACAACATGAAAAGGTCAATTTCTCAGTGTCTTCCATCCGTTTTGTTAATTCTTCCACAACGAAAGTTGGCGTTTGCGCCAAACCAAAAGGCTGTCTCATTGTCGCGTACTGTGCTCAAATAAGGCCTCCAATATCGAGTGTTATTAGGGCGGAGCAAAGCCAAGAAGTGAGCGTTCGAGAGACTCTCATACAAGGGAGCCCAGGCTTGCTAACTACCCACGGGTACCCCATATGGGTAGTACCCAAAACTACCCATGGGTAGTACCCACTTTAATTACCCATAGGTAGTTAAGCCCATAGGTAGTACTACCCATAGGTTAATACTATGTAGTACTACCTATAGAAAAATATATATGATAAATAAGTTTTAGTGAATATAAAGATTTAGGCTTATAAGTAAGATTACTATAAATAATTGCTATAACTATATTAGGATACTTATAGTATTATTAGGTATTAACTTAAGAAATTTAACTTTACTTAAGATAGAAGTAGAAGTAATAGATATTTATTTGCTATTAGATAAAGAGCTTATAACTACTAGTATAGTAGTTTTTCTCCGCTTCTATTATATTAACTTAGAAGAGTAGCTTATAGA
>JAVHLU010003233.1:0-12519 GCA_036785755.1 Colletotrichum ledebouriae
AGCGTTACTAACGATAGTATAGCTAGCGGATAAAGCGGTAATAGAGGCGGTATTAGTAGCGCGGGTAGTATGCGAGAGGAAAAGTTAATAGTTTCATAGTTTAAATAATTAAAAACTACGTTATTATTAATATAAAGTTAAATATCGTGAGGCTATCTAGTATAATAGGTATATATAAGTGCAGCTATAGTTAGGAAAGGATCACGTGACTAAAGGCTATATATTATTAGGAGGCGCGGAGTTAGAAGGTCTATTACACTTAAGCAGGTAAAATTACTATATAGTAGCTAGAGGCCTTATTATACTTATAAGGAGAGAGACCTAATAATTATCTTAGCTTCGTTTTATAGAATAGAGGTATACTTTAAAATATAAGCTACTTAGTATTAATTAATAAGTAAGGGTTCTATATAAGCTTTTTAGATATTTAATACGTTTTATTAATTAGAATTAGCTATTACTTTATATTTTAAAAAAATAATATATAATAAAAATATTTCTTAATAATAAGAGGAATACCTTATTATAGTTACTTATATATCTTAATAGTTACTTTATAAATAATAAGTTTAGTGTTTTTTCTAGATCTTTAGTATATTTCTCTTCTATTTTACTAGTAGCTATACTAAGGTAAAACTATAAACTTCCTATCAATAGATTATTTATTACCCTATAATAAAAATAGGAATCTAACCTTATTACTCCTTTTAAAGTTTATATATATTATAACTATAGACTAGTTTATAATAATAATAATAATAATACTTTTATACCTATTAAAGCTACTAGATTTTATTCTTCTACGAGTAGAGGTAATCCTAAAACTAAATTAATACTTAACACTAATAATAAAGATGATTTATCTAGAGATTTAAATAATTTATTATTACCTTTAATTTAAAACAAAAATAATACTTATAAAAAAGAATATTATATAAAACTATTAATAGTTGTTTGGATTTTATAGAACATATAGAGATTGAGTATACTTAATCTCTTGATATATTATATAATAAAGACGAAAAAGAAAAGCTTTATAGTAGTGAAATATAATACGAATTTAAAGGTTATTGTTCAATACTTTCTAATTTACTTAATAAAATATTACTACCTTATTTTAATACTTATATTAAAGGTGTTTGTAATATATTATTAAATACAAACTTTACTAAAAGAAAGGATCGTATTAAACGTTCTAAATATATTATAATAATAATTTTGAAAGTTAATATAACTAATAATTCAGTAGGTATTAAAAATAAAAATAGGTTTAAATCTATATTTAAAGATTTTTCATCGACGGGTCTATAGAAATCTTATTTTTTTAAGTATAAGTCTAGGGTTATTAAATTCAGGATCTAATAATATTCCTTATATATTTACTAATACTGAAAAAATATTAGATAATAATCCAATAAATGAAAAAAACATAAATTGAAACAATGAATTTTTATATAATTAGGGTCTACATATTTTATATAATACTAAGGTATTAGGTATTAACATTAATTATTTAAATAATAGTGTCAAAATATATTGTTTTAAGAAGTCTGAGATACTTAAAGTATATCTAACTAAACTTATAAATATATTTAAGGATAAAGATTTAGAATCTTATCTAAATAGTAAATCTATTACTAAAAAATATAATTATTATATATTTCAAATTGTTAATACTCTAAATATTAATAAAATAATAAATATAATACTATAAATTTTTCTTAAAGTAATAATATATTATAATAAATAATTCAGACGATAAATTATATAATAGATCTACTTATTGAGCTCGGAATTACGCCGCAGCCCCTTCGCAAAAAGACTATAACAAATTCACCCAGTTCGCAGGCATAATTCGGGAAATACTATATAGGTATTTTAACCTATACCCTCTACTAGTTAAGGAAAATAATATAGGAACCCTATATATTCCTACTACTCATAAGTAAACCCTTATATAAAGTCGGATGCGCGCTATACTAGGGCTAATTATATTAGAGCTAAACGGGCTACTAAGGCTCTCATAGTAACGCCCTCGCTAAACCTTCTAGTAAGGTGCTACGAAAGCTACTATATAAGATAATTTCTTAGCTTAAAAGGTTAACCTTCTAGTAAAGTACTAAAGGTACTATAAACGCTACTATATAAGAGGTAACTCCTTAACTAAAGAGGTCTTTCCTAAGAGGTTCTTATAGCTAGAAGTATAAGAAGCTCTATTACTATAAGTAGGGCTTTATACCTCTCTCTCTTCCTTATCCTTATCCCTTAACTATATTAGTACTAAACCCTATATATAAATACGCTAAGCCTAAGCGAGGCACGCCCTTTAGTATAAATAATATAGATAGGGTCGCTAGAGAGTTTAGCCTCGATACGATCGATAGATAGCAGCGCGGGTAGTGCGCGAGAGGAAAAGTTAATAGTTTGAGGAAAAGTTAATAGTTTTATAATCTATTAAATAATTAAAAACTACGTTATTATTAATATAAAGTTAAAGATCGTGAGGCTATAGGCACGTATAAGTATAGCTATAGTTAGTAAAGGTAGTTAGTAAGATTACGTAACTAAAGGCTATATATTATTAGGAGGCGCGGAGTTAGAAGGTCTATTACACTTAAGCAGGTAAAATTATAATATAGTAGCTAGAGGCTAAAAACAGGGGTATATAGGCAAGCAGGCTAGAGATCTAGGAAAGGTTACTATAGGTAGGGTAAGATATTTGCTAAATATTATATAAAAATATTTAGGCGTTCGAATCGTCTTCTTTCTATTATAGCTCGGTCTCTATGCACCCTTTGCCGGGCTTTTATCTTACTAGAGGGAATAGTAAATATTAACCCTCTAGTGGGTAAATTTTTAAGAAAAAATATAAATAATTTATTTATTATAGATAAAATATATACTAGTAGATTTAAAATAGGAGCTTTAGATATTATTTCTATATTTGTAATATTATGTGCTATTTTAACTATAGTAAGTAAGAATCCTATAGTTTTAGTATTATTTTTAATAGGGTTATTTAGGAGTATATCTTCTTATCTAATATTATTAGGTTTAAATTTTATAGGTTTATCTTACTTAATTATTTATATAGGAGCTATATCTATATTATTTTTATTTATTTTAATATTAATTAATATTAGAGTTAGTAAGTTATAAAGTAATACTAAAAATAGTAAACCTTTAGCTTTATTTATAATAATTTTCTTTAATTATTTAGTTTTCTAATTCTTACCTTATAATCTAGTAATATTAAATAATATAAATAAGGGTTCTACCTTAAATAATATATTATATTACTATTTATTAAATAGCGGTAAATCCGCTAATAAAAAAATATTTAATTTTAAAGTATTAAATCTAGTAGCAAATTAAGCTCGGAATTACGCTGCAGCCCCTTTGCAAAAAGACTATAACAAATTCACCTAGTTCGCAGGTATAATTCGGGAAACACTATATAGGTATTTTAACCTATACCCTCTACTAGTTAAGGAAAATAATATAAGAACCCTATACGTTCCTACTACTCGTAAGTAAACCCTCTAAATATTATAAAGTCGGACGCGCGTTATACTAGGGCTAATTATATTAGAGCTAAACGGGCTACTAAGGCTCTTATAGCCTAGAAACGCCCTCGCTAAACCTTCTAGTAAGGTAAAAGCTACTATATAAGATAACTCCTTAACCTAAAAGGTTAACTTTCTAGCAAGGTACTAAAGGTACTACGAACGCTATTATATAAGAGGTAACTGCTTAACTAGAGAGGTCTTTCCTAAGAGGTTCTTATAGCTAGAAGTATAAGAAGCTCTGCTATAAGTAGGGCCTTATACCTCTCCCTCTTCCTTATCTTTATCCCTTAATTATATTAGTATTAGACCTTATATATAAAAACGCTAAGCTTGCGCGAGGTATACCTTTTAATACTAATAATATATAAGAGCTCGCTAGAGAGTTTAGTATTAATATAATTAATAAAACCCGCTCCTTCTTTAATTACTCTATTATATATAGAGAGCGTATTATTAGTATAGCCCTTAAGAGGGCTCTTATTAATACCCCTAGAGGGGATACTTATTATTATATTATAGCTAAGTAAGTAGACTTAGTAGTAGAAGCTAAGTAGGTTATTATATACCCTATAGAGTAGCCCTTCTTTAAGTAAGTCCTCTATACTATTAAGGTAGAGGTAGCCTAGGCCCCTTAGGGGAATATTAGTAAGTATAGCTTATACTAACTAATAGAGAGAGCGTTACTAATAATAATATAGTAAAGATAGTAATAATCTCTAGCGGATAAAGTAGTAATAGAGGCGGTATTTAATAGTAGCACGGGTAGTATATAAGAGGAAAAGTTAATAGTTTTATAGTTTAAATAATTAAAAACTACGTTATTATTAATATAAAGTTAAAGATCGTGAGGCTATAGGCACGTATAAGTGCAGCTATGGTTAGGAAAGGTAGTTAGTAACTTAGGAGGTTATTAGGGATTATATAACTAAAGGCTATATATTATTAGGAGGCGCGGAGTTAGAAGGTCTATTGCACTTAAGTAGGTAAAATTACTATATAGTAGCTAGAGGCTATATACTCTCTATATATAATAGAGTAGTTAAAGAAGGAGCGGGTTTTATTAATTATATTAATACTAAACTCTCTAGTAAGCTCTTATATATTATTAGTATTAAAGGGTATACCTCGCGCAGGCTTAGCGTTTATATATATAAGGTTTAGTACTAATATAGTTAAGGGATAAGGATAAGGAAGAGGGAGAGGTATAAAGCCCTACTTATAGCAGAGCTTCTTATACTTCTAGCTATAAGAACCTCTTAGGAAAGACCTCTTTAGTTAAAGAGTTACCTCTTAAATAGTAGTATTTACTTTTAATACCTTACTAGAAGGTCGAGCTTTTAAGTTAAGGAGTTATCTTATATAGTAGCTTTTACTTTTAATACCTTACTAGAAGGTTAACCTTTTAGGTTAAGGAGTTATCTTATATAGTAGCTTTTATAGCACCTTGCTAGAAGGTTTAGCGAGGGTGTTGCTACGAGAGCCTTAGTAGCCTATTCGGCTCTAATATAATTAGCCCTAGTGCGGCGCGCATCCGACTTTATATAATATTTAGAGGGTTTACTTATAAGTAGTAGGAATATATAGGGTTCCTATATTATTTTCCTTAACTAGTAGAGGGTATAGGTTAAAATACCTATATAGTATTTCCCGAATTATACTTATAAACTAGATAAATTTATTATAGTTTTTTTATAAAGGGGCTATAGCGTAATTCCGAACTTAATAGTAGAAACTAGATCGGATTTAAATTTATTTAGATTTAGAAAACATAGATCTATATAAGATACTATTACTACTATTAGAAGTTTATTAGATAAAAAGGTTTATTCTTAATAAATACTAGAAGCGGATATATCTAAGTATTTTAATAAAATTAGTTACGAATTTTTAATAGAAAATATGCTAATAGTATATAAAATAGTCTTAAAGTAATAACTTAAATTAGGAATAATAGAAGAGTTAAGTTATATAGAAACAGAAGAAGGAACTCTATAAGGAGGTATAATATCTCTAACTTTATATAATATAGCCCTTAATAGACTAGAAGAATATATTAAAAAAGCTAACCCTCTGAAGAAAGGAATAAGCCTAGGCGTATATATTATTAGATATACTAATAATATAATAATAACGGGTAAAAGCTAAGAAATATATTTTAGAAATAAGAAATTTTAAAGGTATTCTTAGAAAAAGGAGGATTATAGTTAAATAAAAAGAAGACTTTAATTATATATATTAAAACTAGTTTTAACTTTCTAGGATTTAATATTCGAAGAATAAATTAAGATCTAAAACTAAATAATATAACTAATTAAAGATCTATATTAATAATTAAACTAGTAATAGGTAATAAAGGGTATAAAGAAACTAAAGGGATCTATTTAAAGTATTATAACTATAAATAAATTAATTAGAAAAATTATATCTGAAATAAACCCTATATTAAGAGGATAGGGAAAATAAAAAAGAATCTCATATTATTCTTAAGAAGTATTTATTATAATTAACTATTAAATTTATAGAAAGATACTTAAATAAGCTTACTAGTATAAAGGATCGTTAAGAAAAGTAGTTTATAAATATATAATTCTAATAAGAACCTAGAAATAAAATTAAGGAGTATCCCTTACTAAGAAAATTTTAAATCTTAGTAAAATCTATATAATTATTATAAGACTATTAAAGCTAGATAAAAATCTATATCTTAGTAAAAATCTAGAATATTTTAAGAAGAGAAGAGAGAAACTTATAAAGGCTAAATTTAGATAATAAGTATATAAGTTATTTTAATAAAACTATCCTATTTATAAAGAATCCTTATATAATAAAGAAATAGTGGAGTTATATTATATAAAGCCACGAAAATCCAGTGGAAAATATAGCCTAAAGAATATTATACTATTATATTAAATATACTATTAATAAATAACTTCTAGAAATCAAAGTTTAGAAAGATTTAAGATCAAGGTTCCTAAGATTAAGAAGAAAATAGGCGGAAGATAAAAGAAAGTTAATAGTTCTTAAATATCTATCTAATATTAGCTAGTAGAGAAGGAACGAATCTCTAAAACGAGGGATAGAAATTCTCTTAAGCACGATTATATAAGCTATATATAGTAAAAGTCGTATATATAGTACTTATCCTAATTAGGTTACTAAGTTAATATTAGATATAAGTAAAAGTATAGGTAAACTAATTATTAAAATAACGAATAGTATCTAAAGTTAGACCTAAAGCCTAGTAATTTTACTATAATTAGGATTATAAAAGTCCGAACGGCTAGAACTAAGTATAAGCACTTAATATAGCCTAGGTAGGGCCTCTAGCTACTATATAGTGATTTTACCTGCTTAAGTACAATAGACCTTCTAACTCCGCGCCTCCTAATAATATATAGCCTTCGGTTATGTGATTATAACTTTCCTAACTATAGCTATACTTATATATACTATACTAGATAGCCTTACGATCTTTAACTTTATATTAATAATAACGTGGTTTTTAATTATTTAAACTACGAAACTATTAACTTATCCTCTTATATACTACCCGCGCTACTAATACTACCTCTATTACCGCTTCGTCCGCTAGAAGTTATTACTATCTTTACTATATTATTATTAGTAACGCTCTCTACTTATAGAGCTTCTTATACTTCTAGCTATAAGAACCTCTTAGGAAAGACCTCTTTAGTTAAGGAGTTACTTCTTATATAGTAGTATTTACTTTTAGTATCTTACTAGAAGGTTAACCTTTTAAGTTAAGGAGTTATCTTATATAGTAGCTTTTATTTTTAATATCTTGCTAGAAGGTTAACCTTTTAGGTTAAGGAGTTATCTTATATAGTAGCTTTTATAACACCTTACTAGAAGGTTTAGCGAGGGTGTTTCTAGGCTATAAGAGCCTTAGTAGCCCGTTTAGCTCCGATATAATTAGCCCTAGTATAGCGCGTATCCGACTTTATAATATTTAGAGGGTTTGCTTATAAGTAGTAGGAACGTATAGGGTTCCTATATTGTTTTCCTTAACTGGTAGAGGGTATAGGTCAAATACCTATATAGTGTTTCCCGAATTGTGCCTGCGAACTGGGTGAATTTGTTGTAGTCTTTTTGCGAAGGGGCTGCGGCGTAATTCCGAGCTCAATAGTATAGGTAATAACTCGTGGTATAGTAATATCGAGATTTATATACCTAAGTTAATAGGTAATCTATATCTAAGCTCTAGTTTAGATAGAGAAAGGTTTATTAACTATAAGGTAGTTAGTATAAGCTTAAGATATAGTTAAACCTTAATATTAATATTATAAGATAATATAGTTTTATAAGTATACCTATTCTAATTATTAATAATATTATAATTCCCTTTAAGGTATTATAGCTTTAGATAATAAACGAGTAAATTATCTAGAGTAAATACCCGTAGTAGCTATAAGCAAAAGTATACTATAGAAAGGTACTCGGGTTACTTAAGGGCTAGCACCCTATTTCTCTTATCGCTTTACTTAATAAGAGAAATTAAAAAAACTAGTAATAGAATTAAAAAGATAACCTCTAAAATTATTATTAAAACATTTTATTTAAATAAAAAGCTATAAAAAATTTCTTTCTATATTTATTTAGACCTTATAGGTTTTTATCTATATCTTATAGATACTACTCGTCCGAAAATTCTAATACTAAATTTAACGAGGTAAAGCCTATAATTATATATATTAATATAATCTCTCTGCAAAGTACTAGGGAAAGAAGCACCCCTAGTCCTAAGTACTAAGGGTGCGAGAGACTAGAGGGTGCTTCTTTCCCCTTAGGGGATAGAGGATAAAATAAAGATATTAGCAGATAATTAAAAACGAATAGGTATCTATTATTAAATTAATAAAGAAAATAGAAATTCTTATATTAGTAGTTCTATTAATATAAGTATTAGAATATATACTTATTATAGTCTAGGTTCTTAAGCTAAAAGTAATAGACCTATTAATAGAGCCCTTTTAAAATATAGGTTTTCTAATTTTAGACTAGAAATCCTAAAATACTATAATAAAAATAAGGTTATAGAAAGAGAATAATATTATATAGATTTACTTAAACTATAATATAATATTATAGAAAAAGCAGGTTCTACTTTAGGTTATAAATATATACTAGATTCTCTTACTAAGATAAGAGATTTTATATTAATTAATAAAGTTAGAGATAGAAAGGCTCTTTCTCCTATAAATACTATAGTTACTAGAGAATTAGTAATTATAGTTAAAAATATAAAAACTAGTAATAAATTAGAGTATACTAGCTTAACTAAAGCAGGTAAAGCACTAGGTATATTAAAAGCTTTAATAAGTTAAGCACTCTGAAATAATAAACTTATAAAAAAAATATATCTTATCTCTCCCTTTACTTTTATTTTGCTTTATAAGGCAAAAGGTATAAGATTAAAAAAGCATAAAACTATATTATCTATTAAATAGATAGTTATTTAACTATTTAGGGAGAAAAATCTTAGCTCTACCTATAAGGTAAAAGAGATAATTTATATTGTTATAAAGATATCTAAAGAATTATAGTAGGTAGTAAAAGATAATACTAACTAAAGGATAGCTAGTTTTCTATAAAACCTATAATAATAAGTAATTTAAGTAGCTACTAAGTTTGCTTGCTTAGCTCTAATGCTATCGCGCCTTATAGAGTCCCCTATAGGGGTATTAAGGTAAGCCCTCTTAAGGGTTATGCTAATAATATACGCTCTATATATAGCGGAGTAGTTAATAAAGGAGCGGGTTTTATCGATCGTATTGAGGCTAAACTCTCTAGCGACCCCCTCTACGTTATTTATACTAAAGGGCGTGCCTCGCTCGGGCTTAGCATATTTATATATAGGGTCTAGTGCTAATATAGTTAAGGATTTATTATAGGTTATAGGGATAAGGATAAGGAAGAGGGAGAGGTATAAGGCCCTGCTTATAGTAGTAGAGCTTCTTATACTTCTAGCTATAAGAACCTCTTAGGAAAGACCTCTTTAGTTAAGGAGTTACCTCTTATATAATAGCGTTTACCTTACTAGAAGGTTAACCTTTTAGGTTAAGGAGTTATCTTATATAGTAGCTTTTACCTTTAGTACCTTACTAGAAGGTCGACTTTTTAGGTTAAGGAGTTATCTTATATAGTAGCTTTTACCTTTAGTACCTTACTAGAAGGTTTAATAAGGGTATTACTACGAGAGCCTTAGTAGCCCGTTTAGCTCCGATATAATTAGCCCTAGTGCGGCGCGCATCCGACTTTATACGAGGGTTTACTTATAAGTAGTAGGAACGCATAGGGTTCCTATATTATTTTCCTTAACTAGTAGAGGGTATAAGTTAAAATACCTATATAGTATTTCCTAAATTATACCTGCGAACTAGGTAAATTTATTATAGTCTTTTTATAAAGGGGCTGCAGCGTAATTCTAAGCTTAAGTAATTTAAGTAATATCTTAGTAGGTATAGAATTTAATCTTAGATAAGATATTTTAATTTTAGTAGAAGCTTTAGTTCCTATTAAAATAATATATTAATTTATATATATCGGGGGACCGTAAAGATTTTATTAGTAAGTATATAGACTTAGAATAGTAAAGATAGATCTTAAGTTATTAGATATAGAATAATAAGGTTATTAAGTTTAGAATTATACTATAGCCCCTTTGTAAAAAGACTATAATAAATTTACCTAGTTCGCAAGTATAATTCAGGAAATACTATATAGGTATTTTAACCTATACCCTCTATTAGTTAAGGAAAATAATATAGGAGCCTTATATATTCCTACTACTTATAAGTAAACCCTCTAAATATTACTATATAAAGTCGGACGCGCGCTATACTAGGGCTAATTATATTAGAGCTAAATAGGCTACTAAGGCTCTCGTGGCCTAGAAACGCCCTTACTAAACCTTCTAGTAAGGTGCTATAAAAGCTATTATATAAGATAACTCCTTAACCTAAAAGGTTAACCTTCTAGTAAGGTAAACGCTACTATACGAGAGGTAACTCCTTAACTAAAGAGGTCTTTCCTAAGAGGTTCTTATAGCTAGAAGTATAAGAAGCTCTATAAGTAGGGCTTTATACCTCTCCCTCTTCCTTATCCTTATCCCTTAACTATATTAGCACTAGACCCCGCATATAAAAACGATAATAAGGTTATAATATAGCCTTTTTATAGAAGTAAACCTTCTATTATAAACCTTTAAATTATAAGAATACCCTAAAGTAATTATAACTAAGTAAGAGTAGTAATATATCTTATAGCTTAGGTAACGACTCGAGGTATAATAAAATCATAATTAATATATAAAAGTTAAATAAGTAATCTATAGCTAAGTACTAGTTTAATTAGTATATAGTTTATTAACTAAATATAGGTTAGCGTAAGCTTAAGATATAGTTAAGCCTTATCTAAAAGGATATAATAGTAATAAAGTAATTTTATGCATTTATTATAATTTATATAATAGCTAGGCTATTTATATAAATTATAATAAAATAAAATTACTTTAATTTCTAACCTAAAGATAGGGTTAGAAGTTAGGTTTATATATAACCTATTGTTTAAATAGATAGTTTATAAAGATTTATAAGCTATTTAGGGAGAAGATTTTAGCTTATTTAGTATATAAGCTAAAATTTCTATATATATTAAAAGGGAAACAGCCTAGAACAAGAGTTAAGGTTCTAAAATTATTAGTTAAGTAAAATTAAGAAGGTTTTTATTAAAGTCAATAAGAACGTAGGCTTAGAAGTAGCTAGGTTTTAAAGACCTCGTTATAGAGCGCTTATTAAGTTTTAAAAGTATTAAAAATTTAACGGATCTAAATAATATACTAAAACCTTATCTATATTTTACTATATAGTTAGGGCTAGGTAAAAAAAATTACCTAAAGCTTATAGTAATTTCATAGGGTAGTAGAACGTTAGATTAAATTAAGATATTTCCTTTATAAAGAAATATATAATAAATAATTTAAGTAAGAATAGTAATATAAGTAACGAATAAGAAAGAATAATAATCCTCCGCCTAAAGCTTATAGATTAAGAAAATCCAATAAATTACTAAAAGATAATATTTAGGTCCCCTCCTTATAGTTATAAGAGGGGGGGATAAGTAAAAAGTATACTAGAAAAGTTAGTAATATATTTATTTCCTATAAATTATTAGACTTCTAATCTATTACTATATAATAGATATAGGGATAAGGTCCTAGGGACGAAGTCCCGGGCTTCGCCTTAGAAGTCTAAACTAATAATTATAAAAGAAGAAGATATTAAACTATACCTATAAACTAAAATAAGTAAGCTAGTAGAGAATACGAAGGCGTAAGTAAGCTAATAATTATAAAGTTAGGATTAGGCGCCTATATTAAACTTAATAACGAAAGTCTTAAGCGGACTAACTAATTACTAGTATAAGGTAATAAGTTAGGTAGATTCTAGTAATAGAAATAGGTTATTATAGATCTAAATTAGTAGTATATAGGTATAAGCTTTATATTACTATAAAAGAGCAAGGAGTAGACGGTTCTTTAATAATTTCTAAATATTATAAGGTATACTCTAGCCCCTAGGGAAACTTAGAATTTAGATATATAAATTTAATAATAAAAGAAATATACGTTTTAGCTATTAAGTTAGTAATATATAAAGGGCGCTAGACCTAAATAGATTCTAAGCTTAATCCGGATTAAAAATATAGATAAAATAGTATATATAATCTATTATCCTAGAATTAGGAATATAATTCCGGTTATCGATTAAACTTAGAATATAAATAAATAAGGATTAGTTTAATATTTCTAATAAAAATATATATATCTTGAAAGTATTAATATACTAAGTAATATAGGTCTACCTAACTAAGAGAAATTAAATACTATGAAAAAATCATAATTTAGGTTAAGGGGGGGGGAGGGGAAACC
>JAVHLU010003234.1:0-12518 GCA_036785755.1 Colletotrichum ledebouriae
ACCTTAATAAATAACTATAGTATATATAGTTATATATCTATATAATATCTCTTTAATAATACTTTAATAACTATAAAACATAAAATGATAACTATAAAAGTATTTCCTTTATGGAATAAATACTTTAGAAATCCATATAAATTCTAATAATAGTAATAACCTTATATATATAATTATTTATAATCCTTAGCTTTATAGCTATAAATATACAGAAATTGCGCACGGACCACATAGTGATCCAAGCGCGATTTCTGCTTAATAAGCTACTGCTTTATAGTTACGTTTTAGAATATCTTACCCCTCACTTCACTAGGGTAGGATTTATAATTTAGAGATAATACTATCAATATTTAACGATTTCTCTATTGATTAATTCCAGAAAAAATACGTTCTTATGCTTCAACTTATCAGCCTTTATCATAATATCACTCAGGCTATTAATATCTATTATTCAGGCTGTTTTACCGCCCCTTTTGCTACTTATATACCTATTCTTACAGATATTAAACCTTAAAGATTTCTTTAACGAAGGAACGTCCTAAAGAGATAATAAGCCTCTCTAATAATAATACCCTATAAGCTGCTTTCTGTTTAGAAGGTTAAAAAAAGTCTTAAGTCTAACCTTTTAGAACCTATTAACTATTTAACTATTATAAACTTAATAATAATACTTAAGTAATACCCTAATAAGTATACCTTCCTTAGTTTAGTTATAAAGGTAAGTATTATAGCTATTACTTATAAGAACTTTAAATAATATTTAAGTAACTACTATAGATATATTTAAAAGTCGCTACTATATAGGGAAGTATATAAGAATACTTAATATATTTAAGGTAAGGTCCTATAGGTATAGATAACTAACCTATAACTATTTACTAATACTATTAAATAATAATTTTACCTTAATCTCCCTTATTATAATTAATATATTAAGATAGAGACTAAATAAAGCTAGATACTGGACCTAATACTCTATTCTAAAGAGGATAAAGAGAGGGGAGGCTATAAGACCTTAAGAACTAAAGCTATAAATAAGCTAGATATCCTAAAACCTATATCTAAACTTAATAGAATAATAATTACTAAGGCTTTCTTAGTATTTCTATTAATTCTAGAGGAATATTATAAATTTAAATAAAGTTTTATAAATACTTTATAGCTCCTATCTCTTAAATCTATATTAAAGGGTATAACTATTATATTTATACTAAAGCTAAGCTTAAATATATTCTATATATTATTTTAAAAAAGTAACTATATATTAAACGCTCTATTCTTAACCTAAGGAAAAGGACTAGGTAGCTCTCTTATACCTAAGCTAAGTAACCTATAGAATTACTATAATACTTATAGCTAGGGTAAGTAGTATAATAAGATAGGCGCCTAGGAACTAGAAGCTAGACTATTAAACCTTAATAAAAGTAAAGGATATAATTAGGATATTATATATATAGAGGACGCTCCTCTACTACTATTACTACTTATACTACCTAGAGATCCTAGTAATAGAGGTAATAATAATAGCTCTAAGGGCTAAAATAGTAGAGGAGGTAGCCCTAGCTATAGTAGTAGTAATAGCTAAGGTAATTAATACCCTTAACTACTAGCTAGGCTAAGAAATACTATTAAATTATTATCTAACCCTAATAGGTTCTTAGTTAGCTATAGCTTTCTTATATTCCTTCTCTCTATAGATAAAAAAGGGGTAGCACGGGTAATAGCTAGTATATTAGTTATAGAACCTAGGTATAGTGCTCCTCGTCTTAAGACTAAGATAATTAGGTTAATTAATCTGCTTCTATATAATAAGAAAGTTAATAATATATATATTAATAGTAGTTTAAAGACTATTTACTAGAACATATACTATTTTATTAATACTATTAATAGCTATGTTAAGCTCGGAATTACGCCGCAGCCCCTTCGCAAAAAGACTATAACAAATTCACCTAGTTTGCAGGTATAATTCAGGAAACACTATATAGGTATTTTAACCTATACCTTCTACTAGTTAAGGAAAATAATATAGGAACCCTATATATTCCTACTACTCGTAAGTAAACCCTCTAAATATTATAAAGTCGGACGCGCGTAGCACTAGGGCTAATTATATTAGAGCTAAACGGGCTACTAAGGCTCTTATAGCTTAGAAACGCCCTTACTAAACCTTCTAGTAAGGTAAAAGCTACTATATAAGATAACTCCTTAACCTAAAAGGTCGACCTTCTAGTAAGGTACTAAAGGTACTATAAATATTACTATATAAGAGGTAACTCCTTAACTAGAGAGGCCTTTCCTAAGAGGTTCTTATAGCTAGAAGTATAAGAAGCTTTATTACTATAAGCAGGGCCTTATACCTCTCCCTTATCCTTATCCTTATCCCTTAACTATATTAATACTAAACCCTATATATAAATATACTAAGCCTAAGCGAGGCACGCCTTTTAGTATAAATAATATAGAGGGGATCGCTAGAGAGTTTAGCCTTAATATAATTAATAAAACCCGCTCCTTTATTAACTACTCCGCTATATATAGAGAGCGTATTATTAATATAGCCCTTAAGAGGGCTTACCTTAATATCCCTATAGGGGACTCTATAAGGCGCGATAGTATTAGAGCTAAGTAAGTAAACTTAGTAGTAGAAGTTTAGCGGGTCGTTACGCACCCTATGGAGTAGCCCTTCTTCGAGCAGGTCCTCCGCATTACTAAGGCAGAGGCTTAGCTATATTAAGTTAGATAATAGGAACCTAGCTATAGCTACCCTTAACCTATATTAAACCTTATTAAAGTATACCTCGGACTAGTATTATACTAATCTAACGTTTAATAAAAAGGCGGAACTTAAGGACCCTAACTATAGATTAGATTATTAGAAAGAGTTATTAATTAAATATTTTTATTTACTATATAAAATTACTAAGGTATATTTAATAAAGGAGAGGTATACTCTATACAATATATATAATAAGTATAATATTTAATACTAGATAACTAAGGTTACTTAATTTTATAAAGATATTAAAGAGAATAAATCTAAGGTATTAATTATTATATATAATAAGATAGATATAGAACTAGTTATTAGTATTCCTTAGCTAACTAGTAATATAAACCGCGACGAGTTTATTATAAGCCTATAATAGATAGTCCCTAGCTAGTATTAAATAGTTACTAAAGGATCCTAGCGAGTATTAGTCTAACTATCTATTAAGGCGACCTATATAAGAACTATAGCGATATAATTATTACTAAAAGAGACCTTAAAAATAGGCTATACTATTACTACTTATTACTTATACTATATAAACCTAAAAGAGACTATATCTAGTCTATTTTTATGAAGACCTATAAAGCAAGCTACTAATATCGCTACTAAACCCTTATTAAGCGCCTCCTATGAGGAAATTTAGGTTAATTAATAACGAAGGCCTAAATACTAATACAACTAGCCTAGTTAATATATTTAGCAGCCTTAACTACTTAGTTACCCTTTAGTATATATAATAAAGGGGATTAGTTACAAGTAAGTAGAAGAGAAAGTGAATACTTTATTAGATAAGGGCGACTTTAACTATATCTAGTATATTAAAGCTAGCGAGGATTTAGATTTATATAAAGAAGATTTAGTTATTAGTACTGATAATAAGGATAACTAAGAGTAATAGGAAGACGATCCTAAGTATATTAATCCGCTTATTACTATAAATACCCTCTAGGTTATATCCCTAGATATAAGGATAAGTAACCTATTTTAAATATTAACTTATTCTAAAATTCGCTCCTTAACGATCCTAGGATCAACTCTTATAGAATATACCTCTATAACGCTAAGTTATATGCCGACTTTAAGGGTATTTTCTTATATTATACCCTTCTATCCCCTTAGCTAAATATAGCGCTTATTAGTCCTATTAAGCCGTAGGAATATATAGTTATATGTTTATACTATTATACATACGCTAAGATTATTATCCGAGCCTATTATAACGAACTACTAATCATAATCTATATTAATATAAGCATAGACTGCTTAGTTATAAGTAAAGCTTGCTTATAATAGTTCTATACCCTCTTAAGAGAACCTAGGGTATTCAAGCTCTAAGGCGTTAGAAGCCTTAAGACTATTACTTAGGTAACCTTCCTAATTCTTATATAAGGATAATAACCTAATAGTTATATAATAACTATTAAGCTCTATATAAGTATATAGCTTATCCTATACTTAGATACTAGTCTACTTATAGGGTAAGACTTTAATATACCTAATAAGCTTAATATCCTAAACTTAGAATTATATATCTAGATCGTATCTTATAATAATATTTGAATTCCTTCTTAGATCTATTTAGAAGCCCCTTAAAAGTTTATAATATATATACTACTAGAAATATAACTATTATACTATATAATCGCTTTATTATTTGAATTAATATACCATTAGTAAAATAGAGTCCCTTCTTTTTAGCCTAAAGTATAAAGGATATATATGTATGTATATATATAGGTAATTTGCTATTTATTCTTATTATTAATAACGCTCCTTATCTATTAAAGATTGAACGAGGTATTAAACCTAGAACCCTAGCGCCCTTTAAGTCTAATAGATACCTTAAGCTAAAGACTTATAATTAATTATAAATAGCCTTTTTAATATTGTTATATAAGGATCTAATATATTATACTATTTTTAACCTTTTGGATCGCAAGCTTATAATACTTCTTTAGCTACTAGAACTATTAATTAATAAATAAGTAGAGATCTCTAACTTAACTAGTAAGGAAGCGCTTACTAACTAAGGCGTAATAAAGGATAATTTAACGCTAAATTATAGAGATATCTATAAGGAGAATATTAACCTAAATAATAAGATAGGTATAACTAAGCCTAAAGGCTTACTAGTAGTTATTACTAAGGAAGGTATATATATCTATAACTAAGATACTAAAGCTATTTAATACCTTAAAGAGGTTATATTATATTACCCTACTATCTAGAAGGACTAAGGACTAATTAACCTTCTAGAAGAGTAATACCTTAAGGTTAAACTTATTCAAAGATAGTAGAATATAAATGTTAGATGATAACCTTATCTTATTAGTAAAGAGGATAAGAAACTTATTAATAAAACCTTAGATAAGCTTTATACTTAAAACTATATAAAATAGGGTAACTCTAGACCTATATTATTTAGAGCCCCTATATTTACTATATAGCAAATTATAAATAGTAAGTATAAAAGTTAAATAATTATAGACCTGCATGCTCTTAATAAAGCTATAATCCCTAATATATACCCTATACTACTATAATAAGACGTTATTAAACGCCTTTATAGTAAACTATAGATTACTATAGTTAATACTTAATCCTTCTTCTATTAATTTCTTATTAAGAAGGAATATTAAGATTAATTTACTATAGTTAGCTACTATAGATAAGAATACTCGAAAGTAGTACTTATAGGATTCTATAATTTACTTACTTATACTTAATATATTATAAATCGACTCTTATAACTATATAAGGAATATACCTACGCGTTTATTAATAATATTATTATCGCCTTAAAGGACCTTAATACTTACCTTAAGCACCTTAATATGATTCTTAAACTCTTTATTAATATTAGACCCTTACTTTCTATAAAGAAGTTATTTATTAGATACCCTTCTATTAAGCTACTTAGCTTTATTATTAATATATTTAAACTATTAAATCTCAAGATTATGCTAATACTATTAAGAAGATTAAGTACCCTTATAACCTCTACTAGCTTAAATACGAAATAGGTATAACTAGTTTTCTATAATATATAATACTATACTATAGCTATTATATTTAACCGCTCTAATAATATAAAATAATATTACTTACTAAAGCCTAAGCTTAAGGGAAGGATAAAGGCGCTATAAGAAAGGTCTTCTATTAAAAGAAAAGCTTTAAACCTATATTAGAAGAGGTAGCTAGCTTTAATAATATTAAGGACGTATTAATAGTAAATAACGCCTTATTTTACTATAACCCTAATAAGTAGGTATTTATTTAGCTTAATTTATTAAAGGAATATAGATACTCTGCGCTAATCCTCTAGCTAGCTAATAATATTAAATAGAAACCTTACGACCCTATTAAGTATACTAATATATATCTAATTACGTATATTAATAAGGCCCTTAAATAAGCTAAATAGAAGTATTAGCTTACTAAACTTAAAGTAGCTTACTTAGTATAAGTAGTAAGAAGGTACTAGCTAAAGCTATATTTATTAAAGCGAGATCTTATAATTATACTTACTAACTATTTAGTAATATTTAATATTATTAAATAAACGTCGCTATAGCTAGAGGATAAGACGAGGTCTAACTTATAACTTATATTATTATTAGAATACCTTAGCTAATTCTACCTAGTATATTATTATATCCCTAGAATATTAAATATTATAGTAGATATATTATTACGCTTACTTATAATAGAAATCTATATTTAAGATATTAAGTAACTTAATAAGATATAGGACGATATACTAATAGGTATTAACTTTATAATGTAGATATCTCTTAATAATAACTTTAAGACTAAGCTTATCTAATTATATACTAACTCTAAGTCCTAGAGTAGAGTATATAAAATACTCTATAAAAAGGTAGATAATATAGACCTTAACTTCGTTATATATAATAATCTCCTTTACTATATTAACCCTTATATTAATAAATAAAGGCTCTACGTCCTAAAAGAGTTAGTAATGCTACTTATTAAAGAAGCTTATAATAACTACTATTACTTTAGTAAAGAATAAACATAGAGAGCTATTAATAAATACTTTTATATATTATATCTTAAATTATAAGTTGATAACTATATAGCTAACTACTTATAATATAAACTAATAAATACGGAACGTTAACTACTACTTAGCGTAATATAGCTAATATTAACGATAGCTATTCCCTTCTATATAATTACTATAGACTTTATTATTAGACCTTCTGAAATGCCTTTATAGTATTTAGGCTATAAAGTAGAGAACTTCCTACTACTTAATATAGTACTTACTATAACTAATAAGTTCTCTAAAGTAATACTTCTTATCCTAAGTTACTTAATATATACTACTAAGATCTAGGGATACCTCCTTCTTTATAACCTCTAATATAGTAACTAGGGAATCTTAAAAGCTATTATATCCAATTATAACTAGAAGTTCCTATTAAAGGTTTAAACTATATTATAAGCTAAACTATATACTAAATTAAGATTCTTAATAATATTTTATCTTTGAACTAATAGTATTTTAGAATATAAGAACTAAACTATTAAACTAGCTATTTATTACTTTCTTAACCTCGTTAAGAATACCTGGGTAAAGTTCTTACTAAGCTTTTAATATAACCTTAATAACGCTAACTTATAAGTTTTTAGTTATTTACTAAACTAAATCCTATATAATAGGAATACTAATAATATATTAAATATCTTAAGTAATATTAATCTTAAGATAAACTACGAAATCTTCTAAGAATAAGTAAATCTTTTAATTATAATAGCCTAGCTATATAGAAAGGAATAGTATAATAAAAAGTATTATTTTATTACTTTTAAGCTAAATAACTAGGTATACCTTAAGATAGGATTAGGATATTATTTACCAGGACGGCTAAACCTAAAATATAGCTACTAGTATATTCTACTTAAGGTTCTTAAACGTATTAGGAAGTTAGTATACTACCTTAACATTCTACTTAATATAAATATTTATCTAGTTATATCTATTATCTAGCTTATACTAGTATTAGCCCCTAGTAGTAACCTATTTAACTATTAAGATAACTACTAAGGTTTAGTTAATATTAAGGAAGATAATAATATTTATTAGCTTAAAGTATATAAATATTTTAAGATTAAAACTATTCTTAAGAAGCAAACCCTCGCGCGAGGAAAGGTATAATATATAATTAAATAGAAAGGTTACCTACTAATATATATTATTTAAATAGATAAAGATACTATAAATATAAATCAAGTTATTATTATATTTAAAAGTAAGGAATAAGAAATAGAATAGCTCTATAGATAAGTATAAGCTTAAAGACCTATCTAATAGGGTATTAAACTAGTATAAGAGCCTAGTAAAAGACTACTAAAGCGCTTATGAGGAAGGTCTTAAAAGGACCTTATAGAATAATATAATATATATTATAAATAAGGAACCTACTACTTAATATACCTTAAATAGATAATTAGACTAGAAAGAATATTATAACTAAGGCTTTATTATAAAATAAAGAGGTATAGTATACTTAGCGCGTCTAAGGGCTTTACCCAATAATAGTAATATTTATATCTAGCCTATTAGTAAAGATAACTATACGTATCGCGCTTTCCCTCTTAAATACCTTTTACTCTTAGTACTATAAGAACCTTTATAAATATAACCGCCCTCCTCGCTAGAAGGTTAATCCCTACTCTTATTTAACTAATAATAAAGATTATTACTTGAGTATATATATATATAAAATAGATTTATATTACTAGGTAACCCTACTAGTTATTACTACTACCCTTACCCGCCTAGTATTAAGCAGATTTTTCCCTCTATATATATATTCTTTAGAAGAGCGTTAATACCTTTATCCCTATTACCTTACTATTATTATACTTATATATCTTACCTTATTACTATTATCCTCTCCTAGACGTTAAGGACCCTTATTAATACTCTACGTTATTACACGCTTAGCACTATTAGAGTAACTTATATTATATATATACCTAGGTATTACTTTACTATAAATAGATAAGGCTCTAAATATAAAGATACTAAGTATATTACCCTTAATTATATTTATTACTACCTACCTAATATTAAGATCCCTTATAGAAAGCTAGGATATTATATTTATAACTAAGAAATCTTTAAGCGCGCCCTTAACTAAGAGACCTAATATTATAAAACTAGTTATAATATTTCTAATATTCTATTTATTATCTACCTAGGTACTAACACGTACCCTATTACCTAACTACGATTTATATATTAAATTAAGTTCTATTACTAATTTCCTAACCTTATTATAAACTAAGAATAGCTATCTCTCTATAATATTACATAAGGCTCCCTTAAATATAACTTATACTATACCACTAATACTATTAGCCTACTTATTACTATTAAGTCTAGGAACGCCTTAAGTAGAGATAACGAACTAGATAATATTAAATATACTTAAGCTAATAGGCTTATTAAAGCTACTTAGTATAAATAAGCCCTTAATACTAGCTAACCTAATAAAGCTATTAATACTACTAAACGCGCTAAATTATAATCATTAACTATAATTAGTATAGCTAGTATTAGATTAACTCCTATTATTTAGAATAAGACTAATAAAATAGCTACCCCTAAGAAGCAAGCTACTAGCGCTAGTACCCCTAATATAGTAGATACTATTAAGCTTATTAAGGGAATATAAGCCTATAGTGAATATATTCGCTATATCTCTATCCTACTTAATAGATATAAAGATATATAAATCGCGCTAGCTATAGCTATCTCCGAGGGTTATATTAATAACGTTAGTAAGATTATACTTAACTTAGGCTAGTTTATTAAGTTAGTTATCAATAAGTTTAAGGTTATTATAGCTACTATTCCTAAGGGACTAACTAATAAGACCCTAGGTTCTCTTAGCCCTAAGTAGTACCTTACTGCTAAGTTATCTAATAAGTATATAGCTTTAGCTATAGGTTTAGATACCTATTCTGATATTAACCCCTCTTTTAATATTAGCTCCTATAATACCTCTAACGCGCCTAGTGCTACCATAACGCCTAATACTACCTCTAGTATTAAGAAGATTATTATTACTAACTAGTAGTCTTATACTTATATCTCTAGCCTCTATCGCCTTACCTATGCCTATATTAAGTTCCTAAATATATAGGAGGTAATTAATATATACCTTTAGTATATCTACTTCTTTAATATAACTAATATTATTACTACTTATCGCGCTAAACGCCTTACCCTATATACCTTTGTCTAGAATAGTATAATTATCCTTAGTCTATATATATACGTCCGCGCCTTTAACTTATTTATAACTAAATGAATTATAAATAACACGGATTTTAGCGCTATATCGCTATTCTTTATTATTAAGTAGATATTATAATATAAGGTTCCTAGTACATATACTAAGGATAATATATATATTAGTGAAGCTATAGTTAATAGTAATAACGCTAGCGCTATCTACGCCCTTTTAGACTTTAATAACCCTAAGGCTATAGATATAGCTAAGTTTTAATATAAACACGCTATAGACCTTTAAGGCCTTTATATTAATATTACCTCCCTCGCTACCTTAATTACTATAATTAAAGATAATAGTATTACTAAGTCGTACCCTAGGATTAGTAAAGGATTTCGCTACTAGTTCCTAGAGTAATACTAAGATAACGCCTAACTAGCTACTACTTATAGTATTAGTATTAACTAACTTCTAGTTATTACTAAAGAGATTATTAATAGTAAGGATAAGGATTACCCTAACTTCTTAAAGATAGCTAATACTATACCTAAGACTCCCTTAGCCTAAAGTAGGATATAATAGTATATATAGAATAGAAAGGAAGTAAGGTTACTTAAGGTTATTCATATATAATAATATAGCTCTACTTATTAGCACGTTATTATAATAGGAGGTATAAATTAGATTTTATACTATATATTATAATTAACGCCTTTCTCTTCTTATATAAGTAACTAATACTAAATATACTTAGCGCGGTTATCCTACCTAAGGGCGCTTAACATGTTTAACACGTTAACTATACTTAAACGTAGTAAACCTTTATAAAAGGGCTTATCGCCTTTAAGGAGAAAACCTTTGAAAATCATAGATTTTTCACCTATATTCTTTACCTACTACGTGGACCGTATTAGAATAATATCCTCCTATCTAATTTCTATAGGGTTATCTACTTATACTAGATAGCTTATAAGGTTATTCTAAGCTATCTAGAAGTTTATTTAAGTCTATAAAGGTATGGTAAACTTATTCTATTACCTTCTAGCCCTTTTTTATAGACTCTTTCTTAAGTATATCTATCTTCTTATTATTATTAGATAAAGTTAATAATTCCTTATCCTTAGGACTATAGTTGAGATAATAATACTATATTATATTAGTATACTTATTAGTAAAACAACTATAGCTTTGCTAGTCCTTCTTAGGCTCCGCCTTCTTATCACCCTTAGTTATCTTATCTACTTAAGTTATAAATATAGCTTTTATTTTATGTATTATATAAGCCTTATGCTATAGATCTACTATAAGTATCTTAACTAACTTAATAGTACCTTTATAATACTTTAGTTATTAATATATGGCTTAGTTATAGTACTAATCCTCTACTCCTTAAATAAATATTTAAATAATATCTTTAGGAGTAATCATACCGCCTACTTACTAATATCTATATTATAATTTATTAAACCTTAATATATATATTATTAGATCGCTCTTTATAAGCTTTAGTATATATTTCTAGACCTATAATTAGCTTTATAGTGTAATACTAGCGCTAGTATATGTTTATAAAAGAGTCTCTTATATCTTAGAGGTACTCTAAATATATACTATAAGTAATAGCAAGCCTTTTATAAGAATATTATATATCTTAGCCGTTATATAAAGATCCTCTATAGGAGTTAAGTAATCCCTAAGAGTAACCCTATATATTATAAGTATAATTTATATTTATATTATCTACATAATCTAATTTATAGATCCCTTTAAGTAGTAATCCTTTAGGAACTTTATTTGAAAGTCCTTAAAGTAGTTTATACCTAGTTTAGATATAAGAAGCTTCTTGAGTAATAAGGTATCTATTATTATGATATCTAAGCTAACCTCCCGCATTTTAAAATATAAATAGGCTAGACTAGCTAGGGTTATTATTAGTAGTAGTAGTATTATTAGAGATAAAGTATCTTTATTACTATTACTAACCTTAAGTAGTACTAGGTTTATACTAAGTGTAAGAATAGGTGTATAAGCAGCAAAAGGGGCGGTAAAACAGCCTGAATAATAGATATTAATAGGCTGAGTGATATTATGATGAAGGCTGATAAATCTAAGCATAAGGAGGTATTTTCCCTGGAATTAATTAATAGGAAAATTGTTGAATATAGATAGTATTGATGATGTTGTTTCTAAGTTATAAATCCTACCCTCGTAAAGTGAGGGGTAAGATATTCTGAAACGTAACTATAAAGCAGTAGCTTATTAAGTAGAAATCGCGCTTGAATCAATATGTGGTCCGTGCGCAATATCTATATACTTATAGCTATAAGGTTAAGGATTATAAATATATGTATATATATATATATATATATAAGGTTATTGCTATTATAAGAATTTATATAGATTTCTAAAGTATTTATTCCATAAAGGAAATAGTTCTATAGTTATTATTTTATATTTTATAGTTATTAAAGTAT
>JAVHLU010003235.1:0-12518 GCA_036785755.1 Colletotrichum ledebouriae
CCTTTAGGAGCTTAAATAAATTTATAAAGTTAATTTCTACTAAACGTCTTTCTAGTAACCTTATTACCTACTAATATTACTAATTAATATAATAGAGCTTTTAGAGCTTATAAAAGGATATAGAAGGAGCCTTACTATTAGTAGTTAAGCTTTTTAATAGATAACTTATTAATAGAGCCCTTAATATTAAATACTAGTACTAAATTACTTACCTCTAGCCTCTCCTTTTTTATAGTCCTCTTATATTAGCTATTATAATATTTTATAGTTTTCTTATATTAAGTATTAATTATCTTTTTAGCTTATTTTCTATCCTTATTAAGTTATAGGAAGGCTTATAGATATATTTAAACCTCCTCTTCCTTTATTATTACTAAATATTAATTAAGAACCCTCTAGGTTAGCGTTAGGGTTTTAATAGGAGTAATAGGCTTAAACCTATATAATAAGTAGAAAGGGCTAAAGCTAGTTAAAGTATAAACGCTTAATTAGTTTATAAATAGGGTAGTAAGAAGGTATAGCTAAGAGTTAATATCTCTCTATCCTCTAGTTTATATTAATAATATATAAGTAATTAGCTAATAACTAGTCTTAATTATTAAGCTCGGAATTACGCCGCAGCCCCTTCGCAAAAAGACTATAATAAATTCACCTAGTTCGCAGGCACAATTCGGGAAATACTATATAGGTATTTTAACCTATACCCTCTACTAGTTAAGGAAAATAATATAGGAACCCTATATATTCTTACTACTTATAAGTAAACCCTTATATAAAGTCGGACGCGCGCTATACTAGGGCTAATTATATTAGAGCTAAATAGGCTACTAAGGCTCTTATAGTAGTACCCTTGCTAAACCTTCTAATAAGGTGCTATAAAAGCTACTATATAAGATAACTCCTTAACCTAAAAGGTTAACCTTCTAGTAAGGTACTAAAGGTAAAAACTACTATATAAGATAACGCCTTAACCTAAAAGGTCGACCTTTTAGTAAGGAATTAAAAGTAAACGCTACTATATAAGAAGTAACTCCTTAACTAAAGAGGTCTTTCCTAAGAGGTTCTTATAGCTAGAAGTATAAGAAGCTCTATAAGTAGGGCTTTATACCTCTCCCTCTTCCTTATCCTTATCCCTTAACTATATTAATACTAGACCTTATATATAAAAACGCTAAGCTTATATAAAGCACGCCCTTTAATACTAATAATAGATAAGAGCTTACTAGAGAGTTTAATATTAATATAATTAATAGAACCTACTCCTTCTTTAACTACTTTATTATATATAGAGAGCGTATTATTAATATAGCCCTTAAGAGGGCTTTTATTAATACCCCTAGAGGGAATACTTATTATTATATTATAACTAAGGAAGTAGACTTAGTAGTAGAAGCTAAGTAGGTTATTATATACCCTATAGAGTAGCCCTTCTTTAAGCAGGTCCTCTATACTATTAAAGCAGAGGTAGCCCAGGCCCCTTAAGGGAATATTAATAAGTATAGCTTATACTAACTACTTTAATATAGAGAGAGCGTTACTAATAATAATATAGTAAAGATAGTAACGATTAGCGGATAAAGCGGTAATAGAGGCGGTATTTAATAGCAGCGCGGGTAGTGCGCGAGAGGATAAGTTAATAGTTTCGTAATTTAAATAATTAAAAACTACGTTATTATTAATATAAAGTTAAAGATCGTGAGGCTATCTAGTATAACGGGCACGTATAAGTATAGCTATAGTTAGGAAAGGTAGTTAGTAAGATCACGTGACCGAAGGCTATGTATTATTAGGAGGCGCGGAGTTAGAAGGTCTATTGCACTTAAGCAAGTAAAATCACTATGCAGTGGCCAGAGGCCCTATAATACCCCTTAGTAGTTAAATACCTCTTATAAAACTATAGTTATAAGGGAATATTAAAGCTTTTATAACAGCTTACTCTTATAATAAAAAACGTTTTAGGGGTAGTTCTAAGTAATTAAGATATTAATATCTAATCTAGCTATAAGTAATATAATAAACTTCCCTATCTTATAATAGTTTTAAACTATTTATATATAGATTAATAAACTTCTTCTAATCTAATAATTTAAAGAGATTATTATCTTTTTAGCTAAAGTTAATTCCTATATTATAACCTCTCTAATAAGCTTTATAATTCTAGGGCTAGTAGGGTTATTACTAGTTCTAAGAGTAATTAATATTATTATATAAGTTATAGGGAGGGGGTCTAGGATTATTATATCCTTATTACTAATTATTATTAGGTAGCTATTTATAGCTTTATTTATAATTCTTATTATATAAATATAATTAATATCTATTATATCTATAAGTAGGAATTACTAGAGAGTTATAAGGTAAGATATATAAGTATAGAACTATTACAATTAGATATATAGAATAATAACTACTATAATTAGCTTATATTAAATAATTTAAATATATACAAGCTAGCTATTAGGCTAAAATCTAGTCTATACCTTAGCTAGGGTTCTATTAAGCTACTAAGTCCTCTAAGATCTAAGAATAGAGTTATTAAGCTTTATATTATTTTTTAGCTTCTTATTCTTCTAATATCTAGTAAGTATTTTAGATAATATAATAAGTAGATTTTAAGCTACTTAATATTATTACTAATATACTTAATACCTACTAGTAAAGGTTAGTATCCTTTAGTTTTTATATAAATTAGTAAATAATATTAACTAAAATAATCTCCTTTGGTCTTATAAGTATTACTTAGTTATTTATATCCTTATAACTAGCTTAATATAAAAGGATTAAGGCTTAGTTATAATAAGCTAGTAACGCCTTATTATTTTTCTACTTTATTATATTAATATTATTATTATTAGTTTCTAGGTCTATTACTTAGAATAGGAATTATTCCTTTAGGGAGCTCTTAACAATAGCTAAATTAAAATAATTAGTAGTATTATTAGAAGCTTTCTTAATAATATTAATTAGATATAAGATATTATTAAGGTATATCACTACTACTCTTTTATATTATATATTAATTATTCTAAAGACTTAAGAGATAGGAAGTTTTCTAGGTTTATATCTAACCTTCTTAAAATCTAATTTTAATTATATTAGCTATCTTAATATAGCTATAAAACTTTTAAATATATTATACGTTAATATAAGAAGAGCGAGGTTAGTAGTCTTATTAGAACGCTTATTATTAAAAGGGGTTATAAATGATATAATAATTAAGTTCTTAGTTATTTATTAATTTACTTTAGCTAAGCTATTCTTAAGATAATAAGCCTTTAGCTATATTATTAGCTTATTTATACTAGTATTAGGGTTAAATAGTTATTTAAAACTCTAATATAGCTATATAAGTAAAGTTAAATATTACCTATAAGTATCTAGAAATTTATAAAATAGGAATAGTTATTTATTTATAAGTATATTAGATTATATTAGTTATTTATAATATTAATTTCCTTAATATTAATTAAATAGCTAATAATATTAGACCTCTCTAGAATTACTAGGTTTAATATATAATATTTTATAATAATAATTTAAGCTTAGTATTAATTTCTATTAATACTTCTAAGCTTATATAATAAGTTATCAATAAAGAGGGGGTAAATAAATAAAGTTATATAAGGATAGGATATTATTAAAGATTTATATAAATAATATTATAACAATACTTATAATAGCTTATTACTAAGTTATAAGAGCTTAAAAATATTATAATAAGGGTTTTTAGCCTCCTAAATATTTATAATATATAAAACCTAATAGATTTTAATAATACCTTAGAATAGGAGTAAGAAGAAGCTTCTTAATTAGAGTAGATATAGTTATATCTAAGTAGGGTTAATTCTTCTAAGTTCTCTTCTAATACTAAGCTAAGCTAAATATACCTAATATAAGCTTTCTATAGTTATCTACGAAAACGGAATCTCCGATCTGTTGGTTCCTGCCACGCATACATAGCCTACCAGGCTTAACTCGTATCAACTGTGCTATATGCAGATTAGTATATGCGTCAACCATTGAGGCCGGCGGCGTACAGACTCACGTCTGTTGTACAACCGCGGTGGAAAAATAGAATAAAAACCAAAATATGGAGATAACAAGCTGGGCAGATCTTTGGTTTGGATTCTTTGTGGAAAGTTGCTTTATCTTCAGCTTCACACGACGCAATATACCTATCACAACACACACAAGGCGGTATAAGTAAGTATCAAATCTCACGCGATAGTATAGCCAGAATACGGGCCCCAACTCGAGGCTCGTCCTTGTTGCCCCGAGTCCAGTGACTTTTGAGCCGATGAAGGCGGCTTCCGTTTAGTTTCCCGTCTTGGAAGAGAAATACAATGGCAGCGACTAGCGGCCCTCGCCACCGTTACCGCATCCACCCCCGTCTCCGAAGGTGTACCTACGGCGGTACTATAGTAGTGTTTTTAGCTCGGATTGCACGCCCATGCCCACGACCACGGCGCCCTCATCCACCCCTACGCCGATGCTCACGTCCACCCCCCCCCCCCCCCCCCCAGCCCCCCGGGCCCAGCAAACACGCACTCCCTGTGCTCATCCCCCTCCATGTGTCATCTCTTCTGATACACGCTGGTTGTGAAAGTAATAAACCAGGCTCGGGCTGGCTGTCATTCTCCACCACGGGCAACGGGCAAAGGGCAACGCAACGCAAGTCGACCATTCCACGAGGGCCTTCGCCTGAACCAATTGGGCCCTTTTTTTTTTCTTCTTCTTCTTCTTCTTCTTCTCCCTCTCTCTCTCTTTCCGTTCCCTTCCTGTATCATGGACCCTCTAATGATCACATATTCATTGGGGCCCTCTTGGGCTTGTGTAAATCTGGTTGGGCTTCGGCTTCGTCAATGAGTCGGGCCTTGGGTGGTTCGTCTCGTTTCCCGCGTCTCCATCCAACATCTGCACCCCCCATCGGCTGCCGGGGTTCCTTGGGATAGGGAAATAACGAGAGAAATAAGAGAGGGAAAAAATATCGCGCCGTCCCTCCCACACACTTGCGCACGCGCACACACATCCTCGACGGCATGGTGGACTTGTCGGTACTCTACGCAGTAGAACCGTACCTTAATTACCTTCACACCAGTCAACCGTCTTCCCGCTCCTGGACTATCTCCCTGATTGTGACTCCCTCTCCTCCTCTCACGCTGCCACTCCCAGCTCGTGGCTCCCAGAAAACCACATATACCCTGCGCTGATACCTTCCCAGAGCCAGAGTGCCACACCGTCTAACACTGCCATTCACTGTCTGGGGCCCAGGACACATCATCGTTGTCACAGCAAGCCTATGAGTGCAGAGTAGGAGGGCGCAAGGAGTGGCCCCAGAGGTTCCAGAGATCCGCTGTCAGCCGGGCCTGGATCTGGCCTTGTCTTTCTATCCCTTCTGGGCCTCTTGACTCCATACACTTACCCGGTTTTCCATTTCTCGTCTCCATCGGGCTTCCTATACCGAGCTAGGAAGTATCTTACCGATGATATCTGCCTTGCTCTCCTTCAGCCTCTGCGTACGTCTACATCACGCATTTTACACCCATCACGGAGGACGTCACACTGTGGCCTTCAGAGCTCCCGACCACTTTTGCAGTGTCTGTGTTTAGGTAGGCTGCGCTAGACCCAAGTTTCGATGACTAAATGAGCATACGTTCGTGGAGAGGTTTCATGACCTTACAGTCTGCCCGCCCGCCTCTGAGACCAGAAACAACTTCTCAAGACTGAAGACTCAGTGCACTCACTGTAAGGACTTTGCATCGACTTGTTCCCTTCAGCCAGTCATTTCTTCTCTCCCCTCAGCTTCCTCGTTGCCTACTCTGGCTTGCGGATACAGCCCGATACGTATCTCTCCTGCTCGTTCACCCACCTCGAGACCCAGTGCAATTCCCAAGCCACCCAAGAAACCCTGTCTGCATCTACCTAGATGTAGCCAAGGTGGATGAGCTAAGCTAGGTAAGCTACGGTAGCCATGTCCAGCTCTGGCTCTACCGCTGGGCTCCAAACCCATGTACACACACACCTCAGCGTACCGTTACCATTTCATTCCTTAGCCCACTTCACTTTCCCAACCTGGACTGCCTCACCAGCTTGCACCTGTAAAAAGGTTATTTCCACCACCTGCACCCCCATATCTCGATTTGTCTTTCTTACCTATCTACCTCACCTTACCTACTTCGCCCTCTTCAACCTTCCAACCTCTCTTCCTTCCGTCCGTCTATCTGGCCAGCCAGAACGTTCTTGTTTACTTCTCGACCCTCATTACCTCTCCCTTTGTCAACTTTTTTTTTTTTTCTCTTTCCCTATATCTTCCTTTGGCTGGCAAACAAACAAAGCTCAATACACAGAGAGAGAGAGAGGCGCGCGCAGAGAGACACACACACACACACACACACACACACACACACACACACATCACCTTCCTCTCAACATAGGTTCCCATGTTGCCGGTGTTTTTTTCCAACAACTCATAGTCACCTGGGGCACATGAGTATACATGATCATGCTCACTGTTAAGCAGCCCCAACACTACGGCTACAAGTCCGTCCATGACCTTCCAACTCCGCCCTCGACATCCAGACCTTCGCCTCCTCTGTCTTACCAAGACCACCCTTCTCACAAGCTGCTGCCATCCATTCCCCGCGGCCACAGTCCACCTGGTCAGCCCATGTCGGCGCATCATCGCGGCCTGCCTCCGCCGGCAGCTATGACTTTGCCCCCACAGCCGCCTCATGCGACAACGGCACCTCCTCCGCCCCCGCCACCAGCGCCCCAGCCCATCGGCCAGCAGACTTCAACGCACAGCCATGCCATAGGCCAGCTGCCAGGACCGCCGCCTCAGTGGCAGGGTGCCGAGGATTCCATGAGGAGCTGGTTGGCAGCCAAAACCGAGGAGGAACGCAGAAGGCAGGAGGAGGAGAAAACCAGGCAGGAGTCCCTGCGTCTTGAGCAGCGACGTATTGAAGCCGACATGCTGCGGACCTCGTTGACAGGTGGGATCCCGCCGCCTATTGTGCCGCTCGTCTTTGCGGGAATGGGCGGTGGTGTTTTGCCCCCAGCAGCCCTGGAATGGGCTCAGCAGTTTCTCACCCCGCACGGCCAGCCCCAACATCCTCAGCTGCTTCCTTCCCAAGGCCCATTATCGCCTGAGCACCGCCGCGATTCTCAGTCGCAACCGCATACGCAGTACGCCGGGGTTCCTTCGACACCGAGCTCGGCCCCGGGGCCTCATGGCTTCACCGGATACCCATCCTCCCCAGGAACACGGGGCAGGGCGACGACTTTGTCCTCGACAGGCTCGATTTCTCGACCTCTCGGATCTTCGAACTTGCCTAGCATCAACACGAACGTGCCGCACTCTGGCCCGCAGCTGCAGAGCCACCAGTCTCATCCGACGGCCCAGTCCGCAGCTGCTCAGCAGGAAGCGCAGCCCAGCCCGTCCATCTACTTTCACCATTGGCACCCGCCAACTTCCCAAGCCGGAGGTGGCTCTACCCAGCCTGCGACCCCCTCCGGTGCGTCCAGCAAGACCAAAAGAAAGCGCGAGTCGCTTTAGGCTAACCTTGACTGGCGTGGCCATTAGGGGAGTCTCCTAGGAACAAGCGTAAGGCCACCGGCCCGCAGCAAGCCGCTCCACCTCCCAGTCAACAACGCCTTAGGTCGCCTCCTTTTCAAGGTGGTGCAACACTTGTGAACCCCCCGCCGGGGCGGAGACGAGGCCATTCGCGACAACGCAGCGATCTTTCATCGCATCGGCCCGCGGGTCGAGGTCGAGGTGAGAGTTTTGGGACGCCTCGAGGCATGTCTCCACAGGTTGGCAGCGGGCTGGAGCAGGGCAGCATCGAATCGACATCCGTCCAGCAGCAGCAGCAGCAGCAGCAGCAGCAGCAGCAAGCAGCCAGGAGTATTGGAGGACATTCGGTTTCGTCCTTGCTGTCGGAGGAGCCATGAGACGGTCATCAAGTGATTCAACTCGGGTGTTCGGTCTATCCAGGGCAAGGTGAATAGCGGCGGGCAGTTTTTGTACGGACGCGCGGATCTGCAGGGTCAAGAGCCACACGACAAGGGCAACCACAATGATTGAGATCTGGCCTGGTACAACTTGACGACTTGTTTCAGCCACGCACACCATCACAGCGGAATTTCGCGAAACGAGATGCATGAGTACGACATTTTCTTCCCAATCATCGCCTCTATGCGATACTTTTTTATTTTTATTTTTTTCTGCCTCACTTACTACTTAAACCCCCCCCCCCCCCCCCCCCCTCTTCCCTGCGCGGCAACGAAAACTGGTCATGTGTCCTCACCAGGATGGGAAGAAAGGTTGGGGGGGCGGGGGGGGGGAGGAGGTGAAGAGGGCGAGCGTTGACGTGTTCGACTTGAACATTTGTTCGATTCTTAGAGACATGGGTTTCTCTGGGTTTTCTCAGCGCCATTCCAGCGGATCTGGAACTGGAGGCACTTCTTTTTTTTTTTATCCCCTTCATAAGGCATGTACAGGCCATGGCAACTTTGTTCGATTCTTTCTCGGCATGCGGCATCGTCACTTCGACATGTATGAGCCGTTCGGTTTTCTTCATCTGGGATTTTCATCTTCTTTTCGCTTCTTTCGGCACCTGGTATACTGGTGTGTGTTGTTAACACGGCATTATGTTTGGGTGTACCTCCTAGCAGTCGGGCTGGGTCAACGGCACACCAAAAAGGACCTGCAGGGTGAGGCTCACTTAAGGGGGATTCAGTGAGATCATTGAAATTCAGGTTGGAGTTTTCCTGCGGGGTCAATTTCTCTTCTTCATTTTCATTTTTCTTCACTGGGACTATGATTGAATTCTTCACTCCTCTCAGTTCCTTTCGATTTAGGGCCGGCCTCTTCCGGGGGCAATCTTGCATGTATCATGATACCCTGCAGAAAAGAACAAGACAGGATGCATTTTGCAGAAGGACAGACCTGTTTCAACCCCTTAATGGTTGATACCTTATCTCGCTTGTTTGATTATCGCCTTGTGAGGGGTATTTGGGAGCTTGGTCGGGAAAAGTTGGGCCAGGAATTTGGCTAATTAGCGACGGATTACCCCTCCCGAGCCCTCCTCCCACGGATAAAATCCTTGGCCAGAAGCGGGATAAGAAACCTGGTAGTCCCTCATCCCTCGGACATTATGATGATTTTCTTTTCTAGGCCGATCCAATTTGAACACTGCATTCCCAGGTGAGAATTGACGCTATGTAACGGACTGGATTAAGCTCGTCGGGAACATTGGTATTGCCAGTCTAAGCATTGGTGTTGGCGCGAAACCCGTCGTCCGTTTATCCCCGCCGCTCAGCCACCGCCCGGCGCCCGGACGTCGACGTCGCCTTCACTTTCTTTGACGCTTTTAGATAAGTCCATGGAAAGTACGGCCGGGGTGAGAACCGTGCGTAGCGAAAACCCTCGACATCGGGCGCTCGGCCGCAAGTTGCCTAGGAAAGCTCTTCGCCCACGGAGTACTTCTAACATTGGAAGATGCAACATGGTCAGATCGGGGGACGACGCCAAGTAGGCACGTTCCTTCAATTCATAGGCGAAGGAGAACTACGGATAGCGTACGCGGAGACGGGCAACCCAGAATCATGAATAAGCAAGGTGAGTTTGATGATTCAGTCCGAAACGATGGCTTTTTTTTTTTTTTCTAATAACCGTCCTGCAGAAGCGGCCGCCTCCGAGCCGCCGACCCTGACGCAATCCAATGTTTCCTACACAGCATACTGGAATCCTCCGTCCTTGTGTAATCCCCAGGGGCGCAAATGACCTGCAATACCGAGCCAAAATGGTACATAATTCCTCGCGTAAGTGCTGCTTGGGGACTGTTTCCTAATCGGGAATTTCCGTCCAATATGAATGGGAATTTGAATCCCGTCGTTCAGGACAATAGCTGGCAACAATTGCACCAAGAATAGCAGTCGAAGCAATATGCTCGCAAAACCCAGTGACTAAAACGAGAATTCAAATGAGTCGGCAATCAAAGGTATCCTCATAGTGGCTTGACATTTGTCTCAATTGTTATCCGAATATAGGGCTAGCAGACAGGGACGAAACGAGAGCAAGCCGTAAGGGGGTTGGCGGGAGCGAATTATTGTCCAGGACTTGGCAAAACCAAGCGAGGCAATTGCCGCAAACGGCAAGAACGAGGAGCACGGATGACAGGCCGCGTGCTCAATCGACGGTTCCCAATCATCCACATTGGTTTTGGGGGGCACTCGGTCGTCGAAAACATGGCCGCTTTCTGGGAACTCTCCAAAAAAAGAAATTAAATTATTATACCTACTTTCTCAAGAGAAGAAAAAAACACAAGTATCTCTAAAGATAATCTAGTTTTTAAATCTTATTGTAGATTTTTCTTAATATTTATTTATTAAGTAGATAGTAAAAAAGATGATCTTGAGGTTGAGTATTTATTGTAAAAACCGGCCTTTTTTTGTGGGGAAGGCTATGGAGGACAAGACAATGGGGCATAGAATCTACTTTAGGGGAATAAAAAGTTGGAAATGAAAATTGAATAAAAGGACTTGACCCAAGATATCCGAGAACAAGCTCTAATTCCATTCTAGTATCCGTACAGGCGAAACGGATAGGCGTTACTTCTCCAGTGGGAGTTAATGAAGACTGTGCGCTTGGGGCGTCTGTGCGCGAGGCGCTTAAATGCCATGTAACTTTGTCAGCTCTTACTCCTTTGAGCATTTTTGTTTCTCTTCTGTCTTGATGACATTTTAGGTCCTCCTCAATTTCTTTCTGCATCCGATCGGTCTTGGGCGACTTTTGATGCTCAAATAGACGCCATGAATAACCTGTTAAGGCTGAAGGATCTAAGCCCCTGTGGTCGTCGACGGACTCAACCCCGTGTGACGAACCGTCGGGTTTGTCGCCTTGGCGCCGTTTTGCTATCCTCGAACCAGCCTAAACGGCGCGCATCTTCTTCTCGTCTAGGCTCGTAGGAGGCTTGCTGTCAAAGAGAGAGGACTCTGCCTCGTGGGACTCTCCTCGGCGAATATCATGCGGCTGACGGGCTTGGATCTATTCGCGGTATATAGCGGCCGGCCGAGTACCCTAAGCGCTTTGTGGCGCTCCCTGGCTCATGGGCCGATGCAACGAACGGAGGGTTGCTGATTTCCGCTTCGAGTGTCTTTGTGCCGCCCTTACGGGCTGTGTTGTCAGGTCTTCTCGTAGGCCGAGATTAGATAGGGCCAGTCCAATCCTTGCCTGCGTTCCTTTCCACGGTCTCCGGGAATGAATGCCGTCTGCCGGCAAGAAACGTTCAACTGTGGGAACTCACCATTGGGGATGAAAGGAAGGGAGGGGAGGGGCCTAAGCACCCGCATGTTGGGTCTAGCCAGGGTTGGGAAAAAGTCAGTTAGTATTTAGTTAACTAATTAGTCTAACTAAATTAGTTAGACTAAAGTTAGCTATTTTTTTAACTAGACTAAACTAGGTTAGTATTAGTTACATTATTTACTAGCCTAATTAGTCTTAGTCTAGTCTAGTTAACTAATTAGTTAACTAGTTAGTTAATATAGTATTATAATAATTCTTAAATATATTTAGATTTAATAAAATTTAAGATTAAATAGTTATATATATTATATATTAATAAGGTTAGATTTTTTAAAGAATAAAAAGGTCTTTCTATATTTATAGCTTTAATATAGAGCTTTATATATATTAGTAGAAGTATTTATACTTATTAAAGTTAATTATTATAATTATTAATCTTTAACTTTTATATAAGCTTTTTATTTATTATAACTAATAGTTATATTACAAAATTGATATTAAAGATTTATAATTATCTTAATATTACTTACATATAGTTTTTAGTTATATATATATAACACTATTATTTTAAGTATTAATATAAATTAATAAAATAATAAAAAAGAATATAACTTACTTTAATTTTATAGTTTTAAAAGTAAAAATAATAATAAGTATAAAAAGGGCTCTTAATATATATATATATTGTAAGAATAGGTATATAAGTAGCAAAAGGGGCGGTAAAACAGGCTGAATAATAGATATTAATAGGCTGAGTAATATAGTGATGAAAGCTGATAAATTTCAGCATAAGGAGGTATTTTTCCTGGAATTAATTGATGGTATTAATGATGTTATTATTAATATTTTTTCTAAGTTATAAATCCTGCCCTCACGAAGTAAGGGGTAAGATATTCTGAAATGTAACTGCAAAGTAGTAGCTTATTAAGCAGAAATCGCGCTCGGATTACTATGTGGTCCGTGCGTAATTTCTGCTTAATAAGCTACTGCTTTATAGTCCGTGCGTAATCTCTATATATTTATAGCTATAAAGCTAAGGGTTATAAATATATATATATAATGTTATTGCTATTATGAGAATTTATATAGATTTCTAAAGTATTTATTCCATGAAGGAAATACTTTTATAGTTATTATTTTATGTTTTATAGTTATTAAAGTATTATTAAAGAGATATTATATAGGTATATAACTATATATACTATAGTTATTT
>JAVHLU010003236.1:0-12485 GCA_036785755.1 Colletotrichum ledebouriae
AGGATTCTAATTATAACCTATATAAACTAAGTAACTAAGTTTATTACTCCTTAAGGTAATATATATATCTATAGTAGTCTAATAAGTAATATAAATATTATTAAATCTCTACTTATAGGGTCTAATAAGACTTAGTTATATCCTAAGAAGAAGTCTAGTAGTAATAATAGTTAATATATAGCGAAGTCTTCTAAAAAATTATTTACTAAAGGGGGTAGTATTATATCTTATATTATAACTATATTTATCTTAGTCGCTAAGTTAATAAGCCTTATCTTATTATCTTTTTTTTATATAAAGAAGAATAGATTATAATAAGCTATATAACTTTACTTAAGGATTCCCTTCTTTAGTCTATCCTTTAGAATTATAATAATATCCTATTCTAGTCCTCCTAATATTAGGATTCCTTTTACTTACTATACCTTATATAGTAGTATTTAAATTATCTATAGAGGTATAATAGAAGGGTATATAAAGCTATAATACTTAAATTCCTAGGCTAAAGCCTTCTCTCTTATAGTAAGAATAGCTAAAAAGAGCTTCTTTTCTTTAGGCTATAAATAATTAATAATCTTAAAGATAGCTTCTTATTAAGCTCTTATAAGCCTTATTCCTTATTTAATAGTTAAAAACTTTAGTATAACTAGGCTTATAAATAAGGCGCTAGGATCTAGGATTATATTTTTCTTAGCCTTTAGTTATACTTTTAACTTCTACTCTAGGTCTCTATCTAGGGTTAAACTATCTAATATAGTATTATTAAGGCCTCTGGCTACTACATAGTGATTTTACCTGCTTAAGTGCAACAGACCTTCTAACTCCGCGCCTCCTAATAATACATAGCGTTCGGTCACGTGATCCCTAATAACCTCCTAAGTTGCTAACTACCTTTCCTAACTATAGCCGCACTTATACGTGCCCATAGCCTCACGATCTTTAACTTCATATTAATAATAACGTAGTTTTTAATTATTTAAACTATAAAACTATCGACTTTTCCTCTCGCGCACTACCCGCGCTACTAATACTACCTCTATTACTACTTTATCTACTAGAAGTTATTACTATTTTTATAGCCCTCTTATTTAATTAGGTTAGCTAATACCTTTATAGCTATGCTATTATTAGTAATACTCTCTCTATATTATAGTTAGTATAAGCTATACTTACTAATATTCGCCTAGGCTACCTAGGCTACCTCTACCTTAGTAATATAGAGGACCTACTTAAAGAAGGGCTACTCTATAGGGTATATAATAACCTACTAAACTTCTATTACTAAGTTTACTTACTTAGCTCTAATACTATCGCGCCTTATAGAGTCCCCTATAGGGGTATTAAGGTAAGCCCTCTTAAGGGCTATGCTAATAATATACTCTCTATATATAGCGGAGTAGTTAATAAAGGAGCGGGTTTTATTAATTATATTGAGGCTAAACTCTCTAGTAATCCCCTCTATATTATTTATACTAAAGGGTATATCTCGCTTAGGCTTAGCATATTTATATATAAGGTCTAGTATTAATATAATTAAGGGATAAGGATAAGGAAGAAGGAGAGGTATAAGGCCTTGCTTATAGTAGAGCTTCTTATGCTTCTAGCTATAAGAACCTCTTAGGAAAGACCTCTTTAGTTAAGGAGTTACCTCTTATATAGTAGTATTTATAGTACCTTATTAGAAGGTTAACCTTTTAGGTTAAGGAGTTATCTTATATAGTAGCTTTTCTAGGCTATAAGAGCTTTAATAGCCCGTTTAGCTCTAATATAATTAGCCCTAGTGCGGCGCGCGTCTAACTTTATAATATTTAGAGGGTTTGCTTGCGAGTAGTAGGAACGTATAAGGTTCCTATATTATTTTCCTTAACTAGTAGAGGGTATAGGTTAAAATACCTATATAGTATTTCCTAAATTATACCTGCGAACTAGGTAAATTTATTATAGTCTTTTTGCGAAGGGGCTGCGGCGTAATTCCGAGCTTAATAGTATTATTAATAGGTGAAGTCTTCTTATCTTTTGTCTTATATATTATATTAATATCTTCTATTAGTAATACAGGCGTTATTAATATAAGTTTATAATTATTATAGGAGAAAGTAGTATCTATAGCTATAATAACTTTAATACCTTTTTAATATACTAACTTATACTTCCTCCTAAGTACTTTCTTCTTTAATATTCTTTTCTTAGGTCTACGAATATAGTATTAATAATTAATACTATAGCTATTATATCCTATTATATACCCTATACTTATAATTACTTCGTAGATCTTATTAAGCTTAGGGGTAACTTTATTATAGATTATAATCTCTAGGATTTTATTATAAATCAGTCTAAACTCTTTAAAAATAGTAATAACTTCCTTATCTAAGTCTAATTATTACTTAATATTATCTAGTAGGTTATAAGAGCTTTTAAAAGCTTATTAAATCGCTTTAATATCTTTATATATCCTTATACTCCTTAGTATTATATCTAGCTCTTCCTCGTTCTTAGTATTATTAACTTACTAATTATCTCCTATAAAGTCTAAGCTTATTATTATATTAGGTTTATTAGTAATAATCTCTATTTCCCCTCCTCTATAGGAGATAAGAGAGTATATTAATATTAAAAAGAAATAAAGTAGTCTATCTTAGTAATTATTTCTAGTAACTAAGTAGTTAAGTCTCTTATATAAAATAATAATAGGATATTAATCTTAATATTCCTAGATTAAAGGACTCTAATAATCTAGTTCTATATATAATCTAGCGTTATTTAAGTCTTTAAGATAAAGGGAGCTCTTAGTACTAGGTCCTTATTATAAGCCCTTTTAGGAAAAATAAAAAAGCTAATATTCTAAATCTAATTACTACTAATATAAATATTATTTATAATTATACCTATAAACTAGGTCCTCCGCCCTCTATTAGTAATCCCGTAGATCCCTATATTTATCTTAACTATATCGCTCTATAAGCCTAGGCGCTTAATATAACTTTTACGAATAAGGTTAATAGCGGAGCTACTATTAATAATCCCCCTAATTAATATATTTATAGGGCTATAAAAGGTAATAGTAATTTACTAGTAGGTTATAACGAAGTCTAGGATAGTAATACGTCTTAGTAGTAGAAGTAATACCGAATTCTAATCTTCTATTATAGTATCTATCTTAAAGATATAATTAATTATATAGTAGTTAAATTAAATTACCTTAGTCTATAAATCCTTAGGTAAGTCTATAGAAATAGTAGCTAAAGTTACTTAGCCTTTAGAATAGTTCTTATTATTATTCTATTAATCTATTTATTCCTATAGCTCTTTATTACTCTCTCCTATTTTATTAAATTAATCTAGAAGCGTAATATTAATAAGAATAAAAACCCCTTATACCTTTAAGTTATATCTATCCTTATACTTAGCGATTATAGCTTTAATAGTATTATAGACTATTTTATTCTAATTAAGCTAGTTTTAATAAAAGAAGGCTTTAGGGATAGTAACCTTCCTATTTACTCTTTTACTATATAGCTTAAGAGTAAGAGTATAGCTAGTTTATAAATTACTATATTAAATCCGAGGCTTATCTTATTTATCCTACTTCTATTACTTAACTTATTCCTTAGGGGTATTTAGTAATATAGCGTCTTTAGTATCTTCCTTATTATCTAGGAGCTCTATAACTCTCTAAGTAATTTAAATAGGAGGGTCTTAAATTATAAGTAGGTCTACTATTTAGGGAGCCTAGTAATAACGAGTATTATAAGGTTCTATATAATACCCTCTAGCCTTCCCTCTTTCTATAGTAATAATATCTTCTACTAGGTTAATATACTAGTTCTTTAGCTTAAAGCTAAAGAATATTATATCTATATAGTTATATAATTAAGTAATATCTTTTAATAAATTCGCAAAACTAATAGATAGTTTAAGGTATATATTATTATAACTAATAACTCTTATAACCTCCTCTAGAAGCTTTAGCTACTACTTTTCTACTAACTTACTTATAGTAATAGTATAGTATATAAAGGTATCCTCGTTAATTAGGATATACTTTAAAATTATCTAACTATTAGTTAATTTATAGTTATAGCTTTTATTAATAATACCTATCTTAACCTTAGTACTTATATCTAGGGTATTAATAAAGTAGTAGGGCGATATATAGTAGTAGACCCTATTCTAGCTAGCCTTGAGATACTTAATATAGCTAAAAATAATATAGTTAATAGCGCTATAAAACTAGTAGGCCCCTATAGCTTAGAAAGGTACGTACTATAATAATCTATCTTACTAGAAGCTTCTATAGCCTCCTCTTACTCTACCTCTTCTAAATCCCTAGTATTATTAATATCCTCCTTAGTAATCCCTATATCTAGCTTATAAGTAAAAGTACTATTATTATTAGTATTAAGTCTATAAATCGTCCTAAGATTATTATTTATAAGGTTTAGTAGCTTTTATAATATTTAGATTAAAAGTATTATCTCCTTAGCTAGTAACTCTCTTAATAAGGATTAAGATATCTATCTTATAATTAGCCCTATTAATATTTAAGGTTCTAAAGTTCTCTATAAAAGAGTTAATAATTAAGCTAGTAGTCTAGGCTATAGAGGGTTCCTTAGCTTTAGCCCTCTACGTTATTAGAATTATCTTTATAAGGACTTAAAGCGTTATTATTAGTTTAGGCTTAATAAGGCTAGATAACTATTAAAGTTCCTAGTATATAGTAGATTATTTAATTAGAGTATTTTCTATTATAACTTCTTACTTTAAAATAACCTTAATAGGCTAGTAGCTAAGACTTTAGGCTATAGCTCTTATAGCCCTCTCTAAAAATAATAATAAGTAATATAAATAAGCTTAGTATTAGTAAGCCCTAGGTCTCTATACTAGATAGCTCTCTATTAAAGCTATTAAATAGTAGTAATTAATATTATAACCTAGGAAGGGTTATTATCCTTAATATAAGATCCTATAACTAGGTTCGAAAGGTTCTTATTAGGATCTTAATAAGACTTTAGGTCTATAAATCCGAACTAATATAGAAGTCTCTCCTTAGCTTACTTCTAGGTCTTAGCTTTATTAATATAAGATTTTACTATGTCTTAATAGTTACTAGAGCTATATATATAGACCTCGTTCTTTATATCTTTATTAGTCTTATAGTAAAGCTTTAAAAGGCTCTTATAATTAGTAATAAAGTTAGAGATATTAGTACTAATAAACTTAGGCGCTCTAGTTAAATAGGGAGTTATTATTATAATAGTAGGATATCTTATAAGGAGATTAGTAAAGGCTATAATATCCTAATTAGTATAACTTCCTTTAGGGGAATATAGAGTGCTTAAGGGCGTTACTCCTATCCTAGAAGTAGGATTTATAGACCTATCTATATTCTTATTAGAAGCTAGCTACCCTATAGCACGAGGTTATATCTTACTAAATAAAGCTCTTATAAATCTCTTTATAAGCTATTTCCCCTTATTAGAAGATGATCTAGTATCTAAGTTAGCTAAAGAAGAAGAAGATATAATACTTATAGGTTTATAAATATTAAAGTAATAGAGTATTATAGTTAATAAAGTAAAGTTATTATTATAATATCTTCTAAATAGAAAGATAAAGTAAGTAGTTATAACTCTCTTTAAATAAAACAAGAAAGGAAATAATAGAAACTAAATAACTAAATAAATATAAGAAAGGTCTAGTAACCTCGATCTTATTACTCTAGGCTATTATAGATCTACTTTAAGTCTTATTACTTAATATAGAAGGGTCTTCCTAATAATACTCTTATCTTAGAAGAATTTATAGCTTCTCTATATTAATATCTCTCTAAAGTTAGTACGTCGCTCTTAGTACTTAGGGCTATAATAATAAGGGGTTTATTGGTCTCTAATTACTAATCTAGTTAATCTTACTATACTTATTAGCTTAGTAAGACTACTAATCCCTATATTAGTATTATATATAGCTATCTTACCTATATTAGCTATAACTCGCTAGTTAAATAATAGTAGTTATAATAATATATAAGGGGGTAAGGAAAGGAATATACTCGCTAGAACCTACTAATAATATAAAAAAAAGAGAAAAGGGAGGATTTTAGGGTCTATATTATTCCTACCTTAATTCTATAAGAAAGTATAGCTATTACTATTCCCTTAGAACTAAGGTAAGTCTACGAATGTCTTCCTCTCTTTGAACTACGTTTTTATTATTATTTATATCGTTATTATTTATTACTTATAAATTTCTTAAGTTATTATTATATTTAAAGTAGATTAATTATATATATATATATTAATAGCAGGGATATATAAACGTAGCAAAGGTACCTAACTCTCTAAGAAGCTTATAAAGGCTATTAAAAAGAGTAAAAGAATCTACCTCTAGGTACTATTAGAAAGGGCTAGAACTAATAGGAACTAGAAAGATAATAAATAATATAGCTCTATTTATAAATAGGTAAGAATATTAAGAGTAAGCTTAAAAGATATATAGAATAATTTATAGATCTAATTAAAAGAGATCATCTAAATTAGGTATAGATTTACTAAGAAAATACTAAAAAACGAGGTATAGGGTTATTAAGGTACTAATTATAATAATATCTATACTATCTTCTTATCTACTACGCTCCTCTCTTCTATACTCTACTCTATAGTCTTCTTATAATAGGTCCGTGCGCTAAGTGAGTTTTCCGAAAGTTATATAGCTAAGTCTATCTTATCCTATCCTAGTATCTTTTAGAAGGTATTGTATTAGTAAAAGCCTTTAATAAATTATTAATTTAAGCTTAATACCTTATTTTAATAGGCTACTTTAGAGGTACTAGGCTTCCGATCTATATAAAAGACCTAAGCTAATTAATAAAATAGAGACTAGAGGCTTATAATAAAGGGTCTATATATTAAAGTTCTATTAGGTATAGCTCTCTTATTAAAACTTCTTTAGCCTTATATCTTAGTAAAAAGCTCCTAGTAATAAGTATTAGAGTTTATAATTATCCTTTAGCTCCTCTCCTTAACTACTAATTATTATAAAACTAGTTTCTCCTATCTTATAAGTTAATTAGTAGACCTATAATAACTACTTTAGTAGACTTAGGCGCTTATAGATAAATAAGGAGTATATTAGGGGACTTAGCTTTAATTCGGGTAATTATAATATCCCTTATATCTCTATTTTTAAAATTATCTTCTATACCTCTAACTATCTTATAATAGAGCAGTTAGCTAGGCTTAGTAAGCCTTATAAAGTAACGAGTAACTATTAAGATATCCTTAGTATATATCGAAGTTACTATTTTAAGTATACTAATAGTATTAAATCTATAGCTATAACTTATTATAAGTATAAAGGGCGAATCGTTTTCTCTACTACTTCTAAGGTCTTATTCTAATACTTAATAAGGATATATTAAGTTCGGAATTACGCCGCAGCCCCTTTATAAAAAGACTATAACAAATTCACCTAGTTCGCAGGTATAATTCGGGAAATACTATATAGGTATTTTAACCTATACCCTCTCCTAGGTAAGGAAAATAATATAGGAACCCTATATATTCCTACTACTTATAAGTAAACCCTTATATAAAGTCGGACGCGCCCTATACTAGGGCTAATTATATTAGAGCTAAATAGGCTACTAAGGCTCTTATGGCCTAGAAACGCCCTTACTAAACCTTCTAGTAAGGTAAGAGCTACTATATAAGATAACTTCTTAACCTAAAAGGTCGACCTTCTAGTAAGGTACTAAAGATAAAAGCTACTATATAAGATAACTCCTTAACCTAAAAGGTTAACCTTCTAGTAAGATATTAAAAGTAAATACTACTATATAAGAGGTAACTCCTTAACTAAAGAGGTCTTTCCTAAGAGGTTCTTATAGCTAGAAGTATAAGAAGCTCTACTACTATAAGCAGGGCCTTATACCTCTCCCTCTTCCTTATCCTTATCCCTTAACTATATTAATACTAAACCTTATATATAAAAACGCTAAGCCTGCGCGAGGTATACCCTTTAATACTAATAATATACGAGAGCTTACTAGAGACTTTAGTATTAATATAATTAATAAAGCCCGCTCCTTCTTTAACTACTCTATTATATATAGAGAGTATATTATTAATATAGCCCTTAAGAGGGCTCTTATTAATACCCGTAGAGGGGATACTCGCTATTATATTATTGCTAAGTAAGTAGACTTAGTAGTAGAAGCTAGGCGGGTCATTACGCACCCTATAGGGTAGCCCTTCTTCGAGCAGGTCCTCCGCACTATTAATAAGGATATATTTTAATACTACGTCGAAAGGGTCTATCTAACTAGGGATATTATCCTTCCTAGGTAGAGGGCGTATATTATATTTAGTTAGCTAAAGCTAATAACTAAGCTTATTAGGAGGTCTAAAGCCTAGGATATCTCTATTATTTTATCCCTATACCTAAAACCTATTTATACTTAGTTTATTAGATATAAGCTTTATTAAAAGTCTAATTTTAAGGATAGGAAGGTTTAAGGATCTTAACTCCTAGATCTATATATCTAATACTTTATTATTATAAAAGATAACTTTCCCTATTATAATATATTAGGAGAAAGGTTAATAAGGTGAAAGTATAAGTAATTTATAAACTAAAGAGCTAAATATAAGTAATATTTAGAAAAAAGGGAGGAGCTATAGTATAATAATTAATATTATATAGTTAGTAGATAACTTAAGCTTAAAAGTAAATAATATATATATAAGAGAGAGAGAAACTAGAGGGTTTAAGAGGTAAGGAGTATATTATTATATCTACTAATTACTTTAATAATATAATAATTTATTAGTAGCTTATAAAAAGAATAATTAACTCTCCTCCCTTACCCTCCTTAGCTTTAATAAAGTAAAATAAATTTAGAGTAAAAAACCTATAATAAATAGAATAGTAAATTAGAGTAGTTATATATAGGGAAAGAATAAAGGAAATAATAGTTAGTAATAGCTATTAAAATAAGTAGCCTAGTTATAAATTAAATAAATATCCTCCTCTATCCTCTATTATTAACTTCTCCTCTTATAATAATTACTTTTACCTAGTTATTTCAATCTTTATTCAACCCCTTTATACTTTCTTTTTATATCTATAAATTATATCTTCTTATTATAGGTAACTATAACTTCCTTATCTTAGGTATTAAAAATACTAATTAACCTCGCCCTCGTTATCTCCTATTAGTAGTAACCCTTTAGGTCCTTAATTCTAATATCCTATAAGAGTATAGCTATAGGCCTAAACTAGGAAAGGCTAGAATACTAGAACGTAGGTATGCGTAGTTATATTAAACTATTGCTTAACCTTCTAAGTCTCTAGCTTATAGAGTTTTCTTAAGAGGATATATATTTCTTACTAATTTGCTAATATTTTACTAATAGCGTTAGCTCTATATTATATACCCGCTGTTATTCCTTATAATTACCCCCCCCTCTAAAGCCTTAGTCCCTAAGGCGTACTAGTAGGGTAATATAGCTCTATATTATTATAGATATTATTACTAACTATAGGGCGGCCTCTCTACGCTTTTATTATATTATTTACTCTTACCCTCCGCGCTAGATCTAGGTAGTTATAGCGAATAATATATTTTCGTTTTCCTAGCGCGTCGTAAGTATTCTTAAATTTCGATTATTACTATTATCTTTTAATTAGTTACTAATAGTTATATAACTATTTAGTAGTATATAACTAGTAATTATTTTACCTTATTACCTAGCGACTTAAAATATAAAAGGGCGTCTTCTTTTTAAAGTCTCTAACTTAGTTAGAATTTCTCCTCTTTATAATCTTTTTTAGTCTAGCTACCTCTCTTATTTTAATACCTATTTTATAAGCCTTTATTATAATTATTAAGTTCTTTCCCTTCTCTCTTCTAATCTTACTTATATCCCTCTCTAATATCTCGCTAATAGCTCTCTATAATATCTTATATTATATATATAAGCATAGTTCTTATAAAATACCTCTATAATCCTAAGATCTTTTCTAGCGATCTTATTAGTAATACTAATAGTAGCTATTCTTATCTTAGCTATCTTTATAAAATATATTAAGATATTATCTACCTTTACTATATATATAGTAAGTATATGTAGAAGTATATCTATTATAACTTTAATAAGAAAAAATATACTATTATAAGTCTCTATTAATTTACTAATAGGTTATTATATATTAATATTTCCTAGGTCCCTTAGGAGCTTTAGGGCGTAGCCTAGATAACTTAGAATATATTCTACTAGATCTAGATCTAGGAGTATAATAATATCCTAACCCCTCTTTATTATTATTATATTCTAGCTATACTTAGTAACTATTTAATAATATAGAAGTATATCGCTAAGCTTATCTATAATCCTATTACTAGTAGTAATAGCTATAATATAGAGTAGCTTTAGCTCTAGGAGCTCGCCTCTATCTATAAGCACCTCGCACTTAATATCCTAGTTTATATAGGCTATTACTTATTATTCCCTTACTAATTATATCCTACTAATTATTAGGTTTTAGGTTAGTACTTTTTATAATAGTATTAATATTCTTTAGTGCTTAAACGCTACCTAGCTAGTATATATTTATAATAATAGTCCTATTAATTACCTCTATAATAAGATCGACTACCTACTTAATAACCTTTTAATAAAGCTAATCCCTAAGCGCGCTTATAAGTATAATATCGCCCTTTTCCCTAGGTTTTATAAGGAGCTTTAGGAAAATCTCGCTAAATATATTACTAATAATATCCCCTCTTACTTTATTACTATTACTAATACTCGCCCTATCTCTCGCGCCTCTTACCTTAGTACCCCTACTAAGTATAGCTAAAGTAGTAGTAAAGAGTTAGTAAAGAAGACTAAGAGAGCTAAGGTTATTATTACTATCTCTAATAGTAATAGTTCTAGTAGTAAGTCGGGTAGTAGCGCTAGTAGTAAGTTAGCTAGTAGCGCTAGTAGCGAGTTAGCTAGTAGTTAGCCTATAGGTAGTAATAGTAGGGATACTAATAGTACTAGTTTAGTAACTAGTCGCTATAGTAGTCGTAGTAGTACTACTTATAGTTATAATAGTTATAGTAGTCGCCCCCGTGGCTATCCTAAGAAGTTAATAACTAATTAGATAGTTAGCTCTTTTCCCCTTTTATAGGATAATACCCCTTTTCGCTATAGCTTTAGTAATAATTCGCTACTTAATTTAATTAACGTTTTACTTCTAAACTAAGTTCTATTTTATAGTCTCGTAGTTTATAATTACTAACTTATTATAGTAGTTTTAATAACTAGTTATCTTACTTCTTATAAGCTTTCTTATATTATCTATTAAACTTATAAATAGCCTTATGCGCGTTTGCTAAGTTCTCTATAGGTTCCTATATATTATATTCTATAAGCTAACCTACTTACTTAACTAAATATTATATATTATTACTAATACCTTACTATATAATAATCTCTTTAACCTCCTATTCCTCTAGCTCGTCCTTAAGCTCTAGGTATATAAGTAAGCCTTTACTACTTAATTAGTAATTATCCTATAGTTCTAGTAAGGTAACTAAGAATATATTATATATCCTTTAGTACTATAGTAGTAAATAAACTCTATAAGCTTACGTGCTAATTAGTTCTATAATAGCTACTTATATAAACCTAGGCGCTAGTTTTTTATTCTTAAACTAGAAGTTCTTTATTAATAGCTTAATAACTTATCCCTAATAATAAGTCTATTCCTTATACCTCGCGTTATAATACTTAGCTTACGCCTTAGTAGCTTTCTACTACTATTCCTAAGCCCTCTTATAAAGCCTTAAGATATATTTAATTTACTCCCTTACGCCTTATACTATAACCCTATTCGCAGGGGTTATATATTCTATATAACGTGGGTAGTAGCTATATAGGGCCTCTATTAGCAAGTAGCTAGTAGTACTATAGTAACTATTATTATATATAAACTTAGCCTTAGGTAATTAGATAGCTTATTCTTATAGCGAGTTACTAGTATATACTTATAGGTACTTTTCTAATATCTAGTATATCCTTTTAGATTACCTATTAGTCTAGGGGTAATATATAATAAAAAGGTAGCGCTTAATAGCCCTCTCTCTTATAAATTCCTCTTAAAATTAGCTAGTAAGGAGCTTATCTTAGTTACTAATAATACCCTCTAGGGTATTAAAATAGTACTCTACCTATTTATAGATAATCCGCACTAGCTTAGTAGCTATTAGCTACTTTATTACTAAGATAAATATAGCAAACTTAGTTATCTAGTATATAATAATAAGAACTGCGTTATACTCCCCGCTTTTATACTAATAGCTTAGTAATAGTCTAGTAATAAAGTCTATACTAATTTCCTAAAACGGGTGCGCTAGTAGGGGTAGTAGGTATAACTTTCTATAGGGCTTATACCTCGGAACCCGGATCCCTTAGTATATATAGCACCCTATAATA
>JAVHLU010003237.1:0-12475 GCA_036785755.1 Colletotrichum ledebouriae
GTAGATAACCTAGTAGTAAGGTATTATTCTAGGCTAAGGAAGCCTAGGCTCTCTTATATTAGTCCCTAGGGAATAGTTATTATAATAAACTTAAACTTATTAGTAGCTAACTTAATAAATTAGCCTAAGTTAAGAGTAATAGTACTAATATTAGTAATATAACCCTCGGAGAGCGCTATAGTTAGGGCGATCTAGGTCTCCTTATATCTATTAAGTAGTATAGAGATATAGCTAACGCGTTTACTATAGGCTTATATTCCCTCGATAGCCTTAATAGTATCTATCGTATTAGGGGTACTAATACTAGTAGCTTACTTCTTAGGAGTAGCTATCTTATTAATCTTATTCTAAGTAATAGGAGTTAATCTAGTACTAGTTATAATAATATTAGTTAATAGTTAAGGTTTAATATATTTAATAGTATTAGTAGCTTAGTTAAGTTAGCTAGTATTAAGAGATAGTTTAGGCTAATTAGTATTAATAGTTTTATTAGCTTAATTATATTTAATAGTAATAGGTTCGTTATCTCTACTTAAGGCCTCTCTAGAATTAATAGAAAAAAGCGTATTAGTAATATTAATAGTATAATATAGGTTATATTTAAGGGAGTTCTATATAGCATTATAGAGGGATAGCTACTTAAGGTTTAAGATAGTATTAGGGAATTAGTAGTAGAACTTAATTTAGTTTATAGATAGTAGTTAGGTAACTAGATAAATATTAGTACCCGGGTAGATAATAAATAGGGTACTAGAAATATTATAACTAGTTTTATAATATTAGGTCTCTTAGTTAAGGGTATACTTAAAGATTTCCTAATTATAAATATAATATTTAGGCTTATTATAAGGGATCTGAATATTAGGTAGGTAGTAGTAAATATAATTAAGAGTAACGTACTTAGCGTCTTCATATTTAGAGCGTTATCTATTTATAGTAAAATAATACCTAGGTATATATAATATAAGTTACTCTAGTAGCGCTAAGTATATAACGACGTGGAGCGTTAGTAAGATTCCTTAACATCTAGACGAGGATAATAGTAATAAAGGGAGATATATAAGTATAATAATAGTATAATAACGGGGTTAAAGGCGTTAACGCTCTTTAGCGCAATATATATATAGAGGGAAAAATACGCTTAATACTAAGCAGGCGAAGGTAGTAGTAATAACTAATAGGGTTACCTAGTATTATAAATTTATTTTATATATATATACTTAAGCGCTAATTTTTCTTATTAGTTAAATAAGAGTAGGGATTAACCTTCTAGCGAGGAGGGTAGTTATATTTATAAAGGTTCTTATAGTACTAAGTATAGAAGGCGTTTAAGAGGGAAGGTATAATAAGCGTAGTTATCTTTACTAATAGGATAGATATAAATATCGCTATTATTAGAGTAAAGTTCTTAGGCGCGCTAAGCGTGCTAAATATCTTTATTTTATAATAAGGCCTTAGTTATAATACTCATTATAATCTACTTATCTATTTAAAGCGCTTTAAGTAGCGTATTCCTTATTTATAATATATATTATATTATTCTATTAGGTTCTTATAAGGCTTTCTACTTAAGCGCCTTAGTAATCTTTTACTAAGCTCTAATATTAGTTTAATACCCTATTAGATAGGTCTTTAAGCTTATACTTATCTATAGAGCTATTCTATCTCTTATTCCTTATTTTTAAATATAGTAATAAGTTTATTTATATTTATAGTATCTTTATCTATCTAAATAATATATATTAGTAAGTAACCTTTCTATTTAACTAGATTTTATACCTTTCCTCGCGCAAGGGTTTACTTCTTAAGAATATTTTTAATCTTAAAATACTTATATACTTTAAGCTAATAAATATTATTATCTTCCTTAATATTAACTAGGCCTTAGTAGTTATTTTAATAATTAAATAGATTACTACTAGGGGCTAGTATTAGTATAAGTTAGATAATAGATATAACTAGGTAAATATTTATATTAGGTAGAATATCGAGGTAGTATACTAACTTACTAACGCGTTTAAGGATCTTAAATAGAATATATTAGTAGCTATACTTTAGGTTTAGTTATCCTAGTAAATAATATCTTAATCCTATCTTAAGATATACCTAGTCGCCTAGCTTAAAGGTAATAAAACGATATTTTTATTATACTATTCTTTTATATATAGCTAGGCTATTACGATTGAAATTTTCGCTTCTTTCTAGAACATTTTATAGTTTATTTTAGGGTTAGTATTACCTAAGATATTTAACGCGTTATTAGTATTTTTACTATATAGGATTTAGTTTAGTAAATAACTAATAACTTATAAGTAAGCGTTATTAAGGTTATATTAAAGGCTTAGTAATAATATTGCCTAGTTATTATTAACGAGGTTAAGGCCTCTAGCCACTGCATAGTGATTTTACCTGCTTAAGTGCAACAGACCTTCTAACTCCGCGCCTCCTGACAATACACAGCCTTCGGTCACGTGATCGTAACTCTCCCAACCTAAGGAGTCACCTCTCGTATAGTGGCGTTTACCTTGCTAGAAGGTCGACCTTTTGGGTTGAGGAGTTATCTCGTATAGTAGCTTTTCTAGGCCACGAGAGCCTTAGTAGCCCGTTCGGCTCCGATATAATTAGCCCTAGTGCGGCGCGCATCCGACTTTATACGAGGGTTTACTTATAAGTAATAGGAACGTATAGGGTTCTTATATTATTTTCCTTAACTAGTAGAGGGTATAGGTTAAAATACCTATATAGTATTTCCTAAATTATACTTATAAACTAGGTGAATTTATTATAGTCTTTTTACAAAGGGGCTGCGGCGTAATTCCGAGCTCAATTAACGAGGTTAAGAAAGTAACGAATAGCTAGTTTAATATTTAATTTTTATATTCTAAGATACTATTAGTTTATAAATAATATTCTATTAAGAATCTTAATTTAGTATATAATTTAGCCTATAGTGCGGTTTAAAACTTTAATAGGAAATTTTAGTTATAATTAGATATAATAGCTTTTAGTATTCCCTAGTTACTATACTAGAGGTTATAAAGAAGGAGGCGTTCCTAGATCTTAGTAGTATATATTAAGTAACCTAGGATAAGAAGAGTTATTTTAGAGAACTTATTAGTTATAGTAAGTACTATATTAAGAAGTAGGAAGTTCTCTACTTTATAGCTTAAATACTATAAAGGTATTTTAAGAAGTCTAATAATAAAGTCTATAGTAATTATATAGAAGGGAATAGCTAGTATTAATATTAGTTATATCGCGCTAAGTAGTAGTTAATATTCTATATTTATAGTTCTATATTATAGGTAGTTAGCTATATAATTATTAATTTATTATTTAAGACGTGGTATATAATAGTATTTATTAATAGCTCTCTATATCTATTCCTTACTAAAGTAATAGTAGTTATTATAAGCTTCTTTAATAAGGGGCGTTATTAACTCTTTTAGAACATAGAGCTTTTATTTATTTATATAGGGGTTAATATAGTAAAGAAGACTATTATATATAACGAAGTTAAGGTTTATATTATCTACCCTATTATAGAGTATCTTATATACTCTACTCTAGGACTTAGAGTTAGTATATAATTAGATAAGCTTAGCCTTAAAGTCGTTATTAAGAGATACTTCTATTATAAAGTTAATACCTATTAGTATATTATCCTATATCTTATTAAGTTCCCTAATATCTTTAATAAGGATTTCTATTATAAGTAGGTATAATAACGTATCCGCTATAATATTTAATATTCTAGGGATATAATAATATACTAGGGAGAACTAGCTAAGATATTCTAATAATAATATAAGTTATAAGTTAGACCTTATCTTATCCTCTAACTATAGCGATATTTATTTAATAATATTATAGGTTACTATATAGTTAGTAAGTACTATTATAAGGTCTCGTCTTAATAAATATAGTATTAGCTAATAATTCTTTACTACCTATACTAAGTAAGTAACTTTAAGTTCGGTAGGCTAATACTTCTATTTAGCTTAGTTAAGGGCCTTATTAATATAAGTAATCAGATATATATTAGTATACTTAATAAAGTCGCAAGGTTTCTATTTAACATAGTTAGCTAGCTAGAAGATTAGCGCGGAGTATCTATATTCCTTTAATAGGGTTAAGCTATATAAATAACTACTTATTAGGGTTATAGTAGAATAAGGCGTTATTTATTATTAAGGTATCCTTAATATTATTAAAGCTAGCTACTTCTTCTAGTATAGGTTTAAAACTTATCTTTTAATAGAAGAGCTTTCTTATAGCGCCTTTATCCTTCTCTTAAGCTTAGGCTTAGGTAAGTAATATAGTTTTATACTATTAGAGTAGTTAAATATAATAATTATAGCGTAGTATTATATATTATAGAAAACTAGTTATACCTATTTAGTATTTAAGCTAGTAGAGGTTATAGGGGTACTTAATTTTCTTAATAGTATTAATACGGTCTTAAGTATTTAATAGTCTAAAGGTATTAATAGTAAAGCTAAGTAACTTAATAGAAAGATATTTAATAAACGACTTCTTTACTAAAAGCGAGAGTCTAATATCTATAAAGAGTTTAATAATTATATTAAGGTACTTAAGGTAGGTATTAAGGTCCTTTAAGGCGATAATAATATTATTAATAAACGCGTAGGTATATTCTTTATATAGTTATAAGAGTCTATCTATAATATATTAAGTATAAGCAGGCGAATTATAGAATCCTATAAGTACTACTTTTAAGCGTTCTTATCTCTAGTAGCTAACTATAGTAAATCGATCTTAATATTACTTCTTAATAAGAAATTAATAGAAGAAGGATTGAGCATTAACTATAGTAATCTATAGTTTACTATAAAAGCGTTTAATAACGTCTTATTATAGAGATATAGGGTAAGTATTAGGGATTATAGCTTTATTAAGAGCACGTAGGTCTATAACTATACGACCTTTACGCTTACTATCTATAATTTACTATATAGTAAATATAGGGGTTCTAAATAGTATAAGTCTAGAGTTACCCTATTTTATATAGTTTTAAGTATAGAGCTTATCTAAAGTTTTATTAATAAGTTTCTTATCTTCTTTACTAAGAGGATAAGGTTATTATCTAATATTTATATTATACTATCTTTTAATAAGTTTAACCTTAAGGTATTAATCTTCTAGAAGGTTAATTAGTCCTTAGTCCTTCTAGATAGCGGGGTAACGCGAGATAACCTCCTTTAGGTATTAAATAGCTTTAGCATCTTAGTTATAGATATATATACCTTCCTTAGTAATAACTACTAGTAAGTTTTTAAGCTTAGTTATACCTATCTTACTATTTAGGTTAATATTCCCCTTATAGATATCTCCGCTATTTAGCGTTATATTATTATTTATTACGCTATAATTAGCGAGCGCTTCCTTACTAATTAGGTTAGAGATTTCTACTTATTTATTAACTAATAGTTCTAATAGCTAAGCGAGTATTATAAGCTTGCGATTAGAAAGGCTAAAAATAGTATAATATATTAGATCCTTATATAATAATATTAAAAAGGCCATTTATAGTTAATCGCAAGTCTTTAGTTTAAGGTATCTATTAGACTTAAAGGGCGCTAGGGTTCTAAGCTTAGTACGTCGTTTAATTGTTAATAAGTAAGGAGCGTTATTAATAATAAGAATAAATAGTAAATTACCTATATATATATATATATACCCTTCGTGCTTTAGGCTAAATAAAAGGGACTTCATTTTACTAATAGTATATTAATTTAAAATCGCGGAGCGATTTTATAGCGTAATAGTTATATTTCTTATAGTATATATATTATAAACCTTTAAAGGGACTTTTGAATAGATTTAAGAGGGAATTCGAATATTATTATAAGATATAATTTAGATATACGATTCCGAGTTTAGAATATTAAGCCTATTAGGTATATTAAAGTCTTACCCTATAAGTAGATTAGTATCTAAATATAAGATAAGCTATACGCTTATATAAAGCTTAGTAGTTATTATATAGCTATTAGGTTATTATCCTTATATAAGAATTACAAAGGTTACCTAAGTAATAGTCTTAAGGCTTCCTACGCCTTAGAGCTTAAATACCTTAGGTTCTCTTAAGAGGGTATAGAACTATTATAAGCAAGCTTTACGTATAACTAAGCAGTCTATACTAGTATTAACGCAGACTACGATTAGTAGTCTATTATAATAGCCTTGGATAATAATCTTAGCATACGTATAGTAGTATAAATATATAACTATATCTTACTACGGCTTAATAGGACTAATAAGCGTTATATTTAGCTAAGGGGATAGAAGGGTCTAATATAAGAAAATACCCTCGAAGTCGGTATATAGCTTAGCGTTATAAAAGTAGGTTTTATACGAGTAGATTCTAGGATCCTTAAGGAGCGAATTTTAAAAGGAGTTAATATTTAAAATAGGGTACTTATCCTTATATCTAGGGATATAACTTAGAGGGTATTCATATTAATAAGCGGGTTAAGTAACTAGGTTAATATACTCGGGATCGTCTTCTTATTGCTCTTAGTTATCCTTATTATTAGTGCTAATAACTAAGTCTTCTTCGTACGAGTCTGAATCTATAAGAGTATAGCTATAGGCCTAAACTAGGAAGGGTTTGAATACTAAAACTTAGGTATGCGTAGTTATATTAAACTATTACTTAACCTTCTAAGTCTCTAGCTTATAGAGTTTTCTTAAGAGTATATATATTTACTACTAATTCGCTAATATTTTGCTAATAGCATTAGCTCTATATCCTATACCTATTATTATTCCTTATAATTACCCCCCCCTCTAAAGCCTTAGTCCCTAAGGCGTACTAGTAGGGTAATACGGCTCTACGTCGTTCTAAATATTATTACTAACTATAGGGTAGCGTCTCTATACTTTTATTATATTATTTACTCTCGCCCTCTACGCTAGATCTAGGTAGTTATAGCGAATAATATATTTTTATTTTCTTAGCGCGTTATAGGTATTTTTAAATTTTAATTATTATTATTATTTTTTAATTAGTTACTAATAGTTATATAACTATTTAGTAGTATATAACTATTTAGTAGTATATAACTAGTAATTATTTAGCTTTATTACTTAATAACTTAAAATATAAAAAGGCGTCTTCTTTTTAAGGTCTCTAACCTAGTTAGAATTTCTCCTCTTTATAATCTTTTTTAATCTAGCTACTTCTCCTATTTTAGTACTTATTTTATAAGCTTTTATTATAATTATTAAGTTCTCTCTTTTTCTCTTCTAATCTTATTTATATCCCTCTCTAGCCTCTTATTAATAGCTCTTTATAATATCTTATATTATATATATAAGCGTAGTTCTTATAAAATACCTCTATAATCCTAAGATTCTTTCTAGTAATCTTACTAGTAATATTAATAATAGCTATCCTTATTTTAGCTTTCTTTATAAAATATATTAGGATATTATCTACTTTTACTATATATATAGTAAGTATATATAGAAATATATCTATTATAACTTTAATAAAAAGAAATACGCTACTATAAGTCTCTATTAATTTACTAATAGGTTACTATATATTAATATTCTTTTAAATCCCTTAGGAGCTTTAGGGCATAGCTTAGATAACTTAGAATATATTCTACTAGATCTAGATCTAGTAGCGTAATAATATCCTAACCCCTCTTTATTATTATTATATTCTAGCTACGCTTAGTAACTATTTAGTAATATAGAAGTATATTACTAAGCTTATTTATAATCCTACTACTAGTAGTAGTAGCTATAATATAGAATAGCTTTAGCTCTAGGAGCTCGCCTTAATTTATAAGTACCTCACGCTCGATATCCTAGTCTATATAAGCTATTACTTGCTATTTCCTTACTAATTATATCCTACTAATTACTAGTTTTTAGGTTAGTACCCTTTATAATAGCGTTAATATTCTTTAGTACCTGAACGCTACCTAGCTAGTATATATTTATAATAATAGTCCTATTAACTACCTCTATAATAGGATTAACTACCTACTTAATAACCCTTTAATAAGGCTAGTTCCTATATATACTTATAAGTATAATATCGCCTTTTTCCCTAGGTTTAATAAGGAGCTTTAGGAAAATCTCACTAAGTATATTACTAATAATATCCCCTCCTGCTTTATTACTATTACTAATACTCGCTTTATCTCCTACGCCTCTTATCTTAGTACCCCTACTAAGTATAGCTAAAGTAGTAGCAAAGAGTTAGTAAAGAAGACTAAGAGAGCTAAGGTTACTATTACTATCTCTAATAGTAATAGTTCTAGTAGCGAGTTAGGTAGTAGCGCTAGTAGCGAGTCGGCTAGTAGTTAGCTTATAAGTAGTAATAATAGGGATACTAATAGCGCTAGTTTAGTAACTAGTTACTATAGTAATTATAGTAGTACTACTTATAGTCGTAGTAATTATAGTAGTTACCCCTATAGCTATCCTAAGAAGTTAATAACTAATTAGATAGTTAGCTCTGTTCCCCTTTATAGGATAATACCCCTTTTCGCTATAGCCTTAGTAATAATTCGCTACTTAATCTAATTAACGTTTCATTTCTAATTTAAGTTCTATTTTATAGTCTTATGGTTTATAATTACTAACTTATTATAGTAGTTTTAATAACTAGTTATCCTACTTCTTATAAGCTTTCTTATATTATCTATTAAACTTATAAATAGCTTCTTACGCGTTTACTAAGTTCTCTATAGGTTCTTATATATTATATTCTATAAGCTATCCTACTTACTTAACTAAGTATTATATATTATTACTAATACCTTACTATATAATAATCTCTTTAACTTCTTATTCCTCTAGCTTATCCTTAAGCTCTAGGTATATAAGTAAGCTTTTACTACTTACTTAGTAATTATCCTATAGCTCTAGTAAGGTAATTAAGAATATATTATATATCCTTTAATATTATAATAGTAGATAAACTCTATAAGCTTATATATTAATTAGCTCTATAATAGCTACTTATATAAACCTAGGCGCTAGTTTTTTATTCTTAAACTAGAAGTTCTTTATTAATAGCCTAATAACCTATCCCTAATAGTAGGTCTATTCCTTATACCTTATATTATAATACTTAGCTTCCGCCTTAGTAGCCTTTTACTACTATTCCTAGGCCCTCTTATAAAGCCTTAAGATATATTTAATTTGCTCCCTTACGCCTTATATTATAACCCTATTCATATATTCTATATAATATAGGTTATAGCTATATAAGGCCTCTATTAGTAAGTAGCTAGTAGTACTATAGTAACTATTATTATATACGAACTTAGCCTTAAGTAACTAGATAGCCTATTCTTATAGCAAGTTACTAGTATATACTTATAGGTACTTTTCTAATATCTAATATATCCTTTTAAACTACTTATTAGTCTAGGGGTAATATATAGTAAAGAGGCGGCGCTTAATAGCCCTCTCTCTTATAAATTCCTCTTAAATTTAGCTAGTAAGGAGCTTATCTTAGTTACTAATAATACCCTCTAGGGTACTAAAATAGTACTTAACCTATTTATAAATAATCCGCGCTAACTTAGTAGCTATTAGCTACTTTATTATTAGGATAAATATAGCGAACTTAGTTATCTAGTATATAATAATAAGAACTATATTATACTCCCTGCTTTTATATTAATAGCTTAGTAATAGTCTATTAATAAAGTCTATACTAATTTCCTAAAATAGGTGCACTAGTACGGGTAGTAGCTATAACTTTCTATAGGGCTTATTCCTTAGAACCCAGATCCCTTAGTATATATAGTACCCTATAACGTAATTATATATATCTATAGCTAAGTTTAGCTAGTAGAACTTCCTCGAGATTAACTTAGTCGTCTTATTTATCCCTATATAACCCGCCCTATAGTTATTATAGTATTAGTAAAGGATTTTAAGTCTTAGGGACCTCTCCTAGGGTATCTCTAACCTTCCCTTATAGAATAAGGTTCTATAGCTATTAATTACATAGCCCCTACGATCGCTAGCTAGTTTATATACCCTCTTTAATTAGGTCTAGTAATATAAGTTATTAGCCTATTGTCTATAGATAAGACTTTCTATTACTTTAGAGGGTTACTAATTATATACTATTTTACTTATTATAAGCTCCCTTATAACTTAGCATAGGATATATTATTATATTATAATAACCCTAGCTTTAAGCGAGTCCTCTAGGTTAATAACCTCTCGCTAAGCGTTCTCTATATCTTCCTTTGCTCTTTAGCGTTAGGTTATTATAATTACTATAGTTATTATCACGGCGCTAAGTTAGACCTCCCTGAATTTCAGGTCACGTGACTTGCGAGTTATATAACTTATAGGTTATGTGATCACTAAGCGACTCTTTAGCCTTCTAAGGCTATACTAGCCTATAGTTAGACTTTCTCCTTCTCCAACATAGAATCTACTTAATATAGCGTAATTAAAATATATTAACTTTCGCTTATTCGCTATTTATAATACTATTCTATATTTATCTATCTATTCTCTAGAGATAGAAGTATAATTTCTTAACTTACTACTACCCTAACCCTATTAATTAACTAATATAAGTATAGTACCTAACTGAGCGCTAAGCTAACTAATCTATATTAACTAACTAACCTGAAATTAATTAATACCCCCCCTCTACTTTATTATTAATATACTAAATAAGTTATAACTAGCTAGCCGCGGTTATAAGGCTATAACTACGCTTATACTTAATACTAGAAGGCTCCTAGAGCCTTATATTAAAACCCTTCGATATTACTATACTATACTACCTAACTATAATACTCCCCTATATAAGGACCTAAAGGTTTTTAACCTAAATAAACCTATATATAAGTAGCCTATTAAAGGCCTATTTATAGACCTTAATATAGAGGAATATAAGAGCTTAGCCTAGAGCGCTATTACTAAGCTATAGAAGTTCTCTAACCTCCTTATTATTAATTATAATTACCTAGGTAAGGGCTAGAAGATTACTCTTACCCTTAATAATATAATATAGCTATTTTAGAATAACCCTGATTTAACCTTTACTTAGATTTAAGACTAGCTTATAAAAAGAGCTACTTAAGGTATTAAGTCTTAAGCCTTATATACTAGATATATTACTATTAGTAATAACCTTCGTACGCTATATAATATAGCTCTATACCTAGAATATAAAAATCAAGAGCTCCGGGAGCGCTTAGAGGATACCTATACTACTATTAATAATACTAAGTAATCTGCTATACTTAAGCGTTACTAAGAGGAGCGTAATTAGGCTTAATATAACGCTACTACTATTATAGAGGAGTATAATAAGGTAAGGGATACTAACGAAGCCCTATTTTAGTATTTTAAATATAATATAACTACTACGCCCCCCCCTATAAGCCCTCCCTCTAGTAACTATAGCGCTACGCTTTAGGCGATCCTTAACTAAATAATATACCTCGAGAGTTAGGTCCGCTCTAGCTCGCTTATATTAACTACTAGCTATAGTAGTACCCGCCCTATTAAGATACCTAAAGTCCCTATCTTTATAGGTACTAAGGGTACTAATCCTAAGTACCTAAAGTTTAATACCTAGCTTTTTTATATTAAGATACGCTTTAATAGTAGGGAGTATTATAATAAATCCTAATACTTTAAGTATATATTCTTATGCCTTAGAGGAACTACTTATAACGTTCTATCCCCTCTCCTCTTAAGTAACCCCCCTTAAATTACTATAGCGGAATAGCTTATTAAAGAACTAAAGGGTATCTTTATAAACCTAGTTTAGTATAATAAGGCCTAGATAAAGCTTAATACTCTTACTATCTTATTTAAGGATATTTAGGTTAAGTAAGTAACTTTTACTAAACTTACTTATAAGGCTAAGCTTCTAGAATCTTAATAGCGCTAGAAGTTCTATAAGAAGTTACCTACTTCCCTCTAGAATTAGTACTCTATTTATTATATAAATAGCGCGGCCTCTAGCCACTACATAGTGATTTTACCTGCTCAAGTGCAACAGACCTTCTAACTCCGCGCCTCCTGATAATATATAGCCTTTAGTTATGTGATTATAATTACTAACTACCTTTCCTAACTATAGCTATACTTATACGTGCCCCACTAGATAGCCTCACGATCTTTAACTTTATATTAATAATAACGTGGTTTTTAATTATTTAAACTATAAAACTATCGACTTTTCCTCTTATATACTACCCGCGCTACTATTAAATACTACCTCTATTACTACTTTATCCGCTAGCTATACTATCGTTAGTAACGCTCTCTCTATATTAAAGTAGTTAGTATAAGCCGTACTTACTAATATTTAAGCCCTAAGGGGCCTAGGCTACCTCTACCTTAATAGTGCGGAGGACCTGCTTAAAGAAGGGCTACTCTATAGGGTATATAATAACTTACCTAGCTTCTACTACTAAGTCTACTTACTTAGCTATAATAT
>JAVHLU010003238.1:0-12474 GCA_036785755.1 Colletotrichum ledebouriae
TAGCACCCTAGATATAAGCACTAAGGTTAAGATAGGTATTATTAATAAAGGCTATAACTATAAATTAACTAATAGTTAGACGATTTTAAAGTATATCCTAATTAATAAGGATACCTTTATATATTATCTAGTTACTATAAGTAAGTTAGTAGAGAAATAGTAGCTAAAGCTTCTAGAGGAGGTTATAAGAGTTATTAGTTATAATAAGATACGCCCTAAACTATCTATTAGCTTTATAAATTTCTTAAAGGATACTACTTAATTATACGACTTAATAGATATAATATTCTTTAGCTTTAAGGTAAAGAATTAGTATATTAACCTAGTAGAAGATATCGCTACTATAAAAAGAAGGAAAACTAGAGGGTATTATATAGAACCTTATAATACTTATTATTACTAGGCTCCCTAAAGAGCAGACCTACCTACGATTTAAGACCTTCTTATTTAAATTACTTAGAGAGTTATAGAGCTCCTAGATAATAAGGAAGATACTAAAGACGCTATATTACTAAATACCCCTAAGGAATAAGTTAAGTAGTAGAAATAGGATAAATAAGATAAGCCTCGGATTTAATATAGCAATTCGTAAATAAGCTATACTCTTACCCTTAAGCTATATAATAAAAGAGTAAATAAGAAGGTAGCTATCCCTAAAGCCTTCCTTCGTTAGAACTAGCCTAATTAGAATAAAACGGTCTATAATACTACTAAAGCTATAATTACTAAATATAAGGATAGATATAACTTAAAGGTATAAGAAGCTTTTATTCCTATTAATATTATACTTCTAGATTAATCTAATAAGACTAGACAAAGTAATAAGGAGCTATAGGAATAAATAGATTAATAGAATAATAATAAAAACTATTCTAAAAGCTAAGTAACTTTAGCTACTATTTCTATAGACTCGCCTAAGGATTCGTAAACTAAGGCAATTTAATTTAACTACTATATAATTAATCCTATCTTTAAGATAGGTACTATAATAGAAGATTAGGATTTAGTATTACTTCTACTACTAAGACGTATTACTATCCTAGACTTTGTTATAACTTACTAGTAGATTACTGTTACCCTTTATAGCCCTATAAATATATTAATTAGGGGGATTATTAATCGTAGCTCCGCTATTAACCTTATTAGTAAAAGTTATATTAAGCGCCTAGGCTTATAGAGCGATATAGTTAAGATAAATATAGGGATCTGCAGGATTACTAATAGAGAGCGGAGAACCTAATTCGTAAGTATAATTATAAATAATATTTATATTAGTAGTAATTAGATTTAGGATATTAGCTTTTTCGTTTTCCTTAAAAACGCTTATAATAAGGACCTAGTATTAGGAGCTCCTTTTATCTTAAAGACTTAAATAACGCTAGATTATATATAGACTTGATTATAGGAGTCCTTTAGTCTAGGAATATAAAGATTAATATCCTACTATTATTTTATATAGCAGACTTAACTACTTAGTTCTTAGAAATTATTACTAAGATAGACCGCTTGATTTCTTCTTAGTATTAATATACTCTCTTATCTCCTATAGAGGAGGGGAAATAGAGGCTATTAGTAATAGACCTAATATAGTAATAAGCTTAGACTTTATAGGAGATAATTAGTAAGTTAATAATACTAAGAATAAGGAAGAGTTACAGATAATACTAAGGAGTATAAGGATATACGTAGATATTAAAGCGATTTAATAAGCTTTTAAAGGATCTTATAGTAATATAATAAGTATCCTAGATATACTTCTTAATAATTCATAGACCTATTTAGTATACTCTTAATAAATCGCTTATTATTTAATAATATAGAGATACCCTCTAGGAATTTAACTAGTAAGGTATTATAACTTTAAGACTAGAGCGTTAGATTATTATATTTACAACCGCCTGCTTTTTACTAGACTAACGAATTAAAAGCTAATATTATAATAAGTTGTTAAGCTCGGAATTACGCCGCAGCCCCTTCGCAAAAGGACTATAATAAATTCACCTAGTTCGCAGGTATAATTTGGGAAATACTATATAGGTATTTTAACCTATACTCTCTACTAGTTAGGGAAAATAATATAGGAACCCTATACGTTCCTACTACTCGCAAGCAAACCCTTATATAAAGTCGATTGCGCGCTATACCAGGGCTAATTATATTAGAGCTAAACGGGCTACTAAGGCTCTCGTAGCCTAGAAACGCCCTTGCTAAACCTTCTAGTAAGGTGCTGCGAAAGCTACTATATGAGATAACTCCTTAACCTAAAAGGTTAACCTTCTAGTAAGGTAAATACTACTATACGAGAGGTGACTCCTTACCTAAGGAGGTCTTTCCTAAGAGGTTCTTATAGCTAGAAGCATAAGAAGCTCTATTACTATAAGCAGGGCCTTATGCCTCTCCCTCTTCCTTATCCTTATCCCTATAACCTATAATAAATTCTTAACTATATTAGCACTAGACGCTATATATAAATATACTAAGCCTGAGCGAGGTATACCCTTTAGTATAAATAATATAGAGGGGATTACTAGAGAGTTTAGCCTTAATATAATTAATAAAACCCGCTCCTTTATTAACTACTCTACTATATATAGAGAGCGTATTATTAGTATAGCCCTTAAGAGGGCTTACTTTAATACCCCTATAGGGGACTCTATAAGGCGTAATAGTATTAGAGCTAAGTAAGTAAACTTAGTAATAGAAGTTTAGTGGGTTATTATATACCCTATAGAGTAGCCCTTCTTCGAGCAGGTCCTCCGCATTACTAAGGCAGAGGCAGCCTAGGTAGCCTAGGCCTATTAGGGCTTAAATATTAGTAAGTATAGCTTACGCTAACTACTTTAATATAGAGAGAGCGTTACTAATAATAGCATAGTAAAGATAGTAACGACTTCTAGCGGATAAAGCGGTAATAGAGGTAGTATTAGTAGCGCGGGTAGTGCGCGAGAGGAAAAGTTAATAGTTTCGTAGTCTATTAAATAATTAAAAACTACGTTATTATTAATATAAAGTTAAAGATCGTGAGGCTATCTAGTGTGATAGGCACGTATAAGTGCGGCTATGGTTAGGAAAGGTGGTTAGTAAGATCACGTGACCGAAGGCTATGTATTGTTAGGAGGCGCGGAGTTAGAAGGTCTGTTGCACTTAAGTAGGTAAAATCACTATGCAGTGGCTAGAGGCTATAATAAGTTATTAATAATACTAAGTAGTAGAAGAAACTAATTATAAAAGCTTATAAAGAGAGTAGTTATTAAGGTAAGTAAGCTATAGCTAGAAGACTATATAATTGCTATATCTAGGCTAGTATATATATAGAGATTAGTAAATCCTTAAAAGATTACCCTAATTACTAAAAGAGGAGAGCTTAATATATAAATAATATAAAGACCTATAGCTCTCTAAAAGGACTACCCTTTACTAGGATATTATTAGATATATAGAGAGTAAGTAAGTAATACCTTATTAAGGTAAGGGATTTACTAATAGGATAGCCTAAAGCTTACTAGCTTAAGAGAGCGACTTTAGCTAAGATCGCTAAGTTTATTAAGGAAGAGATTCTTTACTATTATAAAGTATATAGCGAACTCGTTATTAATAGAGGACTAGAGAATAAGGATACTATTATTAAATTTAATATAAAATATAATATAAGGAGGAAAGTAATATCTACTTATAACCTAAGGGCTAATAATATAATTAAGACTAGTTATTAGCTAATTACCTATATATTATTAATATAAACTAGAGGATAGAGAGATATTAACCCTTAGCTATACCTTCCCGCCGCCCTATTTATAGACTAATTAAGCGTTTATACTTTAACTAGCTTTAGCCCTTTCTACCTACTATATAGATTTAAGCCTATTCCTCCTATTAAGACCCTAATACTAACTAAGAGGGTTCTTAATTAGGATTTAGTAATAATAAAGGAAGAGGAGCTTTAAATATATCTATAAGCCTTCTTATAACTTAATAAGGATAGAAAATAAGCTAAAAATATAATTAATACTTAATATAAGAAGACTACGGAATACTATAATAGTTAATATAAGAGGACTATAAGGAAGGAGAGGCTAGAGGTAGGTAATTTAGTGCTAGTACTTAACTTCAAGGGCTCTATTAATAAGTCGTCTATTAAAAAGCTTAACTACTAGAAAAGGGCTAGAACCGAAGGGAACTAGAAAGATAATAAATAATATAGCTCTACTTATAAATAGGTAAGAACATTAAGAGTAAGCTTAAAAGATACGTAGAATAATTTATAGATCTAATTAAAAGAGATTATCTATATTAGGCGTAGATTCGCTAAGAAAAATTACTAAAAAACGAGGTATAGGGTTATTAAGGTACTAATAGTAATAATAATAATGCTATCCTTTCCTCTACTATGCTCCTCTCCTCTACGCTCTACTCTATAGTCTCCCTATAATAGGTCTATGCGCTAAGGGAGTTTTCTAAAAGTTATATAGCTAAGCCTATCCTATCCTATCCTAATTATCCCCTTAAGACTTTTTATAATATTATAAAGGAGAGCCTTAAAAAATAAATAAAACTACTTTAAGGCAATAGTAAATAAACTCTATTTATAGATCTAATATATTAATAACGTCTTCTAAGCAGGCAATCTTATTATTAAGAAGGTCCCTTAGGTTTAACTATTTTCTACTATAAGTTATATCTTAATAATAGCCTTACTACCTCTTCTTTTTTATTATACTCCTTATCCTATTCTAATCCTTAGTATAGCTAAAACTACTTACCTTATTATACTAGGCGTGAGAAGTTATAATAATACGCTCCCTTAGGTATATTCTACTCGATCTAATCCTACTAGTTAACCCTCTACTAGATATAATCTATATAGCTATAGTTATACTTATTTAAAGGACTAGGCCTTTTAGGATATAATAGTATATCTATAAGTATAGTTCTTAGGCGTAGCTTAATAGTTATACTATGACTTAGCGTCTATAAGACCTATAACTAAAGCTAATATCTAAGGTATTTAAGCTTATTATCTAGTATTTTAGATAAAGTAGAGCTAGATAATACTAATAATTTATAAATAAGTCGGGGAATATCTATTATAAGAGATAGCATAACGTTATTATTATTTCTAAAATTTATTATATTATTATCTATAGGCGAAGGAGTAGGAAGGTATAAAGGGAAGAAAGGTGCTTTCTCAAAGTCTTCTTAGCTTAATAGAGTATCTTATAGAGCTATATTACTATTAATAGTTAAGTTATAGAACTCTATAGTAATTATAGATATATATTAAGTAACTAAGGGGATTTTAGAGTTAGAGAATGATATACTATCGCTTAAGGTTATACTACTAAAACGCAGAGATAGTAGTCCTTCTCGAATTAGAGCTCTAGCCTATTTAATATATTAGAGACTATATATAAATCTATCCCTCTACTAAACTAAATTAACTATATAGGTATTAATTAATAGGAGCTTTTAGAGTTATTAAGCTCGGAATTACGCCGCAGCCCCTTTACAAAAGGACTATAACAAATTCACCTAGTTCGCAGGTATAATTAAGGAAATACTATATAGGTATTTTAACCTATACCCTCTACTAGTTAAGGAAAATAATATAGGAACTCTATACGTTCCTACTACCTATAAGTAAACCCTCTAAATATTATAAATTTAGACACGCGCTATACTAGGGCTAATTATATCGGAGCTAAACAGGCTACTAAGGCTCTCATAGCCTAGAAACGCCCTTACTAAACCTTTTAGTAAGGTATTGCAAAAGCTATTATATAAGATAGCTTCTTAACTTAAAACGTTAACCTTCTAGTAAGGTACTAAAGGTAAACGCTACTATATAAGAGGTAACTCCTTAACTAAAGAGGTCTTTCCTAAGAGGCTATAAGCAGGGCCTTATACCTCTCCCTCTTCCTTATCCCTTAACTATATTAATACTAAACCCTATATATAAAAACGCTAAGCCTGCGCGAGGTATGCCCTTTAATACTAATAACGCGCGAGAGCTTACTAGAGAGTTTAGTATTAATATAATTAATAAACCCCGCTCCTTCTTTAACTACTCTATTATATATAGAAAGTATATTATTAATATAGCCCTTAAGAGGGCTCTTATTAATACCCCTAGAGGGGATACTCGCTATTATATTATAGCTAAGTAAGTAGACTTAGTAGTAGAAGCTAAGCAGGTTATTATATACCCTATAGAGTAGCCCTTCTTTAAGCAGGTCCTCTATACTATTAAGGTAGAGGTAGCCTAGGCCCCTTAGGGGAATATTAGTAAGTATAGCTTATGCTAAATAGAGAGAGCGTTGCTAATAATAGTATAGCTAGCGGACGAAGCGGTAATAGAGGCGGTATTTAATAGCAGCGCAGGTAGTGCGCGAGAGGAAAAGTTAATAGTTTCGTACTCTATTAAATAATTAAAAACCACGTTATTATTAATATAAAGTTAAAGATCGTGAGGCTATGGGTACGTATAAGTGCAGCTATAGTTAGGAAAGGTATAGTCACGTGACCGAAGGCTATATATTGTTAGGAGGCGCGGAGTTAGAAGGTCTATTGCACTTAAGTAGGTAAAATCACTATGCAGTGGCTAGAGGCCCTTTTGGAGTTATAGAGGGGCTCCTATCTTATAATACTATATATTAAGGTCTTATATAGCCTTAACGAAGCGCTAATTACTATTCTAGTCCTATATAGAGTTAGAATAGAAGTAATAGCTAGTTAATTAATTTATAAAAATCGCAACCTAGTAATAATTACTATAATATAGTAGAAAGAAATCCCTAGTAATATCCTAGAGATTCTTTATCTCTTCTCTTTTAAGCTTTATAAAAGCCTTATTAATTTTTTTCCTAGGTTACTAGGCTAGCCTATAGATTAGGGTATAGATATTACGATAGTAGCCCTTAATTATAAATATAAAAAGGGCTATAACCTCTAAATTATCTAACTCCTCTTATCTTATTAGCTTCTCTTATATATTATAAAGGTCTAATAAATATTCTACCTAAGCTGAAGTTATAATAGATAACCCTCTACTATACTAGGTTATTAAGTAATTTATAGATTCTTAGTTCTATTATATATATTATAAGACTACTAATATAGGCTTATTTATATTTAATATAGAGTTCCCTTTAGGTCTTATAGTCTTAAATCCCGCTAAGGTATTAATAAGGCTAAATATAATATCTCTTAGGGTAGTAGGGGCTAAGTAGGGTAATATAAATAGTTTTATAGACCTAGGGTAGTTAAGATACTTTATAAAGTTAGCTAGTTACTATAAGTTATAATCCCTCTTCTACTTCTTATAGTTATTCCTTCTTTCTATATTCTAGATATTTAGTTCTTTTAATAATCCTTCTTCTCTATCTAACTCTTCTAGATTAGTAAGAACAATTAGATTAGTTTATAAATTAATATCTATAAGTACTAGTAGGTTAATATCTATCCTATTTAGAGAGGAAACCTCTAGGTCTATAAATCGAGGGGTATACTTAGCTATTTAATATTTAATATCTTCTTAAGCTATCTTTTTCTTAATATCTTTATCTCTTAATTTAAAGTATTAATTATATAGAATTCTATCTATCCTTACTTAGGTCTAGCTTTTTTTAGGAGGTATTCTATTAGTAAAAACCTTTAATAAATAATTAATCTAAGCTTAATACCTTATCTTAATAAGCTACTTTAGAAGTACTAGGCTTCTAATATATATAAAAAACCTAAGCTAATTAATAAAATAGAGACTAGAGACCTATAGTAGAGGGTCTATATATTAAAGTTCTACTAAGTATAATTATCTTATTAAAACTTCCTTAGCTTTATATCTTAGTAGAAAGCTCCTAGTAATAAATATTAGAGTCTATAGTTATCCTTTAGCTCCTCTCCTTAACTACTAATTATTATAAAACTAGTTTCTCCTATTTTATAAGTTAATTAGTAGACCTATAATAACTACCTTAGTAGACTTAGGCGCTTATAGATAAATAAGGAGTATATTAGGGGACTTAGCTTTAATTTAAGTAATTATAATATCCCTTATATCTCTATCTTCGAAGTCGTCTTCTATACCTCTAACTATCTTATAATAGAGTAGTTAGCTAGGCTTAGTAAGCCTTATAATATAGTAAGTAACTACTAAGATATCCTTAGTATATATTAGAGTTACTATTTTAAGTACGCTAATAGTATTAAATATACTAGCTATAACTCGCTATAAGTATAAGGGGCGAATTATCTCCTCTACTACTCCTAAGGTCTTATTCTAATATTTAATAAGGATATATTTTAATATTATATTAAAAAGGTCTATCTAACTAGGGATATTATCTATCCTAGGCAGAGGGTATATATTATATTTAATTAGCTAAGGCTAGTAACTAAGCTTCTTAGAAGGTCTAAAGCCTAGAATATCTCTATTATTTTATCCCTATACCTAAAACCTACTTATACTTAGTTTATTAAGTATAGGCTTTGTTAAAAGTCTAAATTTAAGGATAGGAAGGTTTAAGGATCTTAACTACTAGATCTACGTATCTAATAGTTTATTATTATAAAAAATAACTTTCCTTATTATAATATATTAGGAGAAAAGTTAATAAAGGGAAAGTATAAGTAATTTATAGACTAAAGAGCTAAATAAAAGTAATATTTAAAAAAAAAGAGGAGCTATAGTATAGTATTTAATATTATATAATTAGTAGATAAATTAAGTTTAAAAGTAAATAATATAAATAAGGAGAGAGAGAAACTAGAGGGCTTAAAGGGTAAGGAGTGCGGTTTTATATCTACTAATTACTTTAATAATATAGTAATTTATTAGTAGCTTATAAAAGGAATAATTAACTCTCCTCCCTTACCCTCCTTAGCCTTAATAAAGTAAAACGAACTTAGGATAAAAAACCTATAATAAATAGAATAGTAAATTAGGGTAGTTATATATAAGGAAAGAATAAAGAAAATAATAATTAGTAATAGCTATTAAAACAAGTAGCCTAGTTATAAATTAAATAAATACTCTCCTATATCCTCTATTATTAACTTCTCCCCCTTATAATAACTACCTTTAGCTAAGCCCTTTAATCTTTATTTAACCCCTTTATACTTTCTCTCTTATATTTATAAATTATAGCTTCTTATTATAGCTAATTATAACTTCCTTATCTTAGGTATTAAAAATACTAATTAACCTCGCCCTTATTATCTCCTATTTATAGTAACCCTTTAGGTATTTAGTCCTAATATCCCTATACCTAAAATAAAGAAAAATAATATACCTCTTTTTATCTAGTACTCTAATAACTAATTTTAGGTATTCCTTCCCTTCTTTTTAAGATCCCTATACCTTCTAGCTAATAAAGTAATTCTTAGGTAGCTATAAGCCTTATTTAGCTCTAACTCGATATCCCTAGTAATAAATACTTAGAGGTAGCCTTTATACTATAGATATTCTCTAATAGGACTACTAAGGTAATAAGGCTAGCTTTCTAGAAAGCTTATCTTAGTAAATAGGACTTTAAATAAATATTTAGGGTAACTAAGGGGTTTAGAGAATTCTACTATTAAGTCTTTATTTATACCTCCGTTGCTTTCCTTACTAGCTTATAAGAGACGAAGGTCTTTTAGCGCGTAGTAGCTATATATAGCTTATTTATTTACTCCTAAGGCGGTTATAATATAATACCTTATATTTATTATAAAGAGCAGGCTTATACTACTAAGAACTTTATATTAGGTATTTATATCTATAAACTATACTTTAAGTATATCTTAATACTAAGTACTCCTTATACTAACTACTTCTTTTATAAAAGTTAAGAGAGTTACTTATATAATAATCTAAGTATCTATAAGTACTATAAGTATAGAATTAAATATAATAATAAGGTAAGGAGGAGTAGAGAATTTAATAGTATTAAGGAGATCCTATAGTCCCGAATTCTAATAGACGCTATAGTTATAGCCATAGCTAAGTTTAGATTCTTACTCGTTTATAATAAATACTGTTAATAGGCCTAGGAATATTATCCTAAAGCTAGGTTTATATACTCTTATTACCCTTTTATAATAGAGCTACCTCTAGAGTTTAACCTTATAGAAATCGCAGATTACTTAGGGCTTTATATTATAAATTAGGGTAGGAAAACAGGGTTTCTAGATATATTTATATAGTATATAGGGGGGGGTAAAAAGGGAAAAGAGAATAAGAAGCTAGTTAGGTTTTAATAAGAAATTAAGGCAAATATTATATAAATAGGTCTATAAAGCTAAGGCCGAAGCGTATCTAGGTATAAGAATTAATATAATCCTTTTTATAAATATCCTTCTCTTTCTCTTTAGTAGAAGGTAATATAATATTAGTAATCATCTTTTCTAGGGAAAAAAAAGGGGGGGGGTAAGAAAAGTCTACTAATATCTTTACTAGGGGCTGGTAACTACGATTTTAATACCCTCTCTCCCTTTCTCTTCTTCTCTCTTATCTTTAGGTTATTGATCTTATATTTATTTAATAAGGAGGGGTAGCTTTAGTATTATTACTAGGAGGTTAAGGATCTTATACTTTCCTAGGCATAATTACCCTATTATAACTACTAATAGATATTAAGGCCTCTGGCCACTGCATAGTGATTTTACCTGCTCAAGTGCAATAGACCTTCTAACTCCGCGCCTCCTGATAATACATAGCCTTCGGTTACGTGATTATAACTTTCCTAACTATAGCTATACTTATATATGCTCCACTAGATAGCCTCACGATCTTTAACTTTATATTAATAATAACGTGGTTTTTAATTATTTAAACTACGAAACTATCGACTTTTCCTCTTGCGCACTACCCGCGCTACTATTAAATACCGCCTCTATTACCGCGTCGTCCGCTAGAAGTTATTACTATCTTTACTATACTGTTATTAGTAACGCTCTCTCTATTTAGCATAAGCTATACTCACCAACATTCGCCTAGGCCGCCTAGGCTACCTCTACCTTAGTAATACAGAGGACCTACTTAAAGAAGGGCTACTCTATAGGGTATATAACGACCTGCTAAACTTCTATTACTAAGTTTACTTATTTAGCTTTAATACTATTACGCCTTATAGAGTCCCCTATAGGGGTATTAAAGTAAGCCCTCTTAAGGGCTATATTAATAATAAACTCTCTATATATAGCGGAGTAGTTAATAAAGGAGCGGGTTTTATTAATTATATTAAGGCTAAACTCTCTAGTAATCCCCTCTATATTATTTATACTAAAGAGCGTGCCTTACTTAGGCTTAATATATTTATATACGGGGTCTAGTACTAATATAGTTAAGGGATAAGGATAAGGATAAGGGAGAGGTATAAGGCCCTGCTTATAGAGCTTCTTATACTTCTAGCTATAAGAACCTCTTAGGAAAGACCTCTCTAGTTAAGGAGTTACCTCTTATATAGTAGTATTTATAGCACCTTTAGTACCTTACTAGAAGGTCGACCTTTTAGGTTAAGGTGTTATCTCGTATAGTAGCTTTACTACGAGAGCCTTAGTAGCCTGTTTAGCTCCGATATAATTAGCCCTAGTGCGGCGCGCATCTAACTTTATAATATTTAGAGGGTTTACTTGCGAGTAGTAAGAACGTATAGGGTTCCTATATTATTTTCCTTAACTAGTAGAGGGTATAGGTTAAATACCTATATAGTATTTCCCGAATTATACCTGCGAACTAGGTGAATTTGTTATAGTCTTTTTGCGAAGGGGCTGCGACGTAATTCCGAGCTCAATAGATATTAAAGTTATATAGGCTATTATTATATTAAATAGTAATAAGGGGCGTGCTTTAAATAGGTAGGGAGTTACTAATACTATCTCTTACCCTTATCCCTAAAGTTTAGGAATATTATTCCTATAATCTTAAACTTTGAAAACTAAGAGATAAAAAGAATAGAAAATTATAATAGGTTTATAAATTATTAATTAAAATAAGTTATAATAAAAGAACCTTATATATCCCCTAGATCCTCTATCTTAATATACTCCTTTTTCTTCTCTTTTAGTATTTTAGGAATCTTAATAACTAGTTATTATCCAGCTTTTAAAGCTTTAATTATTTTCTCTAAATCCTTTAAATACTATTTTAATTATATTATTAAGTATAATAAATTCTCCTCTTCCTCTTAATTACTTTCCCTAGGTATTATAGGTTCTTCCTCCTCTTCCTTAGGTATATAATTATTATACTTTTTATTCCCTAGCGCTAGGAAGATTTTCACTAGGTTCCTTTCTGAATTAGATCTATAAATATCTAAATTACTTAGTTCCTAATACCCTTTAGGAGCTTAAATAAGTTTATAAAGTTAATTTCTACTAAACGTCTTTCTAGTAACCTTATTACCTACTAATATTACTAATTAATATAATAGAGCTTTTAGAGCTTATAAAAGGATATAGAAGGGGCCTTGCTATTAGTAGTTAAGCTTTTTAATA
>JAVHLU010003239.1:0-12447 GCA_036785755.1 Colletotrichum ledebouriae
ATACTAATTAGTATACTATTAGTATACTAATACTAGACTAGTATAGTATAGAGTATACTAATACTAGACTAGTATTTTAGAGAGTGGACTTATACTAGAATTACTATACTATACTAGTACTAATACTTAAATACTAGTAGTATTCTTTCCAACCCTGGTGCTGACAGGCTAACATAACAGTACTTCAGTAGCCGACCCGAGGCATATCCGGTTTCGGTTTCGATGCTGCCGTTTTCCTTCACCTGTCACGTGTTCCACAAGGTGAACTCACCACCTCATCTTCACCGAAAAAGAAGACACACTGTAAATCCCTGTAAGTCTTTGCTGACTCAGACCGCCTCCCAGGGTTCCCTTGAACCTTGGAGGTTCTACCTTAGTGTATCCCGCCTTATCGATACCGCTCTCATTGGCTTCCGTTACGTCACTCCAAGCCGTGGCTCCATCCGCTTTCAGTGAGGTGTCCAGACCATTGTGACCACGACCCAGGGCAGAAAAGAGCTTAGCGTCTCCACTATATGCTCTTCAGTGTTCTCCCTTACTTTACCTAAGTTAGGTAGTCAACCTGAAAGGTTTCCCTGTCCCAGGGTTCCGAAGGTGCAAATGCTCGCTGCGCTTTTCTCAGCTTATGCAAAGCAAAGCACTGCTTTTTTAGGCTAGAGCAAGCAAATTTCGCTTACTATAGTAATCTCTATATAAACTGAAATTAATTAGCTCTAAATAAACTCTAAGTTAAGGGCTAGGGCTTCTCCTATATACAAGTCGAGAATATCCCTCTCTAATTATACTAACTCCTCCTCTATAAGAGACTCCTACGTTACCTATAGTAGTAGCTATAAATACCCTCCCTCCTAAGCGCGTAGCTATTTAAGTACTTAACTATTTATATATATAAATATAAGCCTATTAGTAATCTTAGGAGCTAATCGATTACGAGCTAAATTATATATAAAATTAAGTGCTAAAAAGCTTCTCTCTAATAGGACTAAAGTTATAATATAGCTTAGTATTTATAGCGCTAATAGGGCTAGTTTTAAGTTCTAGACTTATATATACTTCTACGCTATAAGTAGGCTCTATGCGGGCGCCTAAAAGGGGGTTATTAGGTTAAATAATAGGCTTATAACTACGTAAAGGTCGAGGATCTTAATATAATAGGCGTTATAGTAAGTAGTAGTTAGGGTAAATCTCTCTAGCTAATTAAATATAACTACCTACTCGTTATTACTATATATATACTATATATTAGAAGGTAGGAGGGTAGATATAATAATGTTAATATTAGTAATTTATTTTACCTAGCGGGCGTTAAATACTCTAAATATCTCTGCCTAGTTAACTTAGTACGCGTTAGCAGCGCGGCGCGCCTCGTAGTAGTACTAAATACCCTCCTAATAGGTAAGTATATAACTAGCGTGGGATCGATCGGTTTCTAACGTCTTAATAGCCTTACTAATAAGTCTAAGTAGGTTAATAAGAGTCTCTACGCAGAGCTAGAAAAATTTATCGCTAATAATACTAATTAGTATAGTAATACTACTAGCGTTACTATCCCTTATAATAGAGCCTCGCTAGCTAGTAATATTATCGAGGTAGATATAGTTAAGGAGGGCACCCTTTAAATAGAATACTAATAATAGGTAACGCTCTATACTTCCCTATTAGGTAAAAGAGGAAGTAAGTAGGGCTTTAGGCTTACTATAAATAGTAACTTAGAGTTACTAAAGTCAGGCTAACTATAACCGTGAGGTATAGAAGTAACTAATAATACTTAAGGCCTTCTCGACGATTAGTTACTATAGAGATAGCTTTATAATATTACTAATAAGAAGGTTTAGCCCGTAGGAGTTATAGAGAATAGGAATAATATACTTAAGGCCTAGTTAATAAGTAATCTCTTAGTATAAAGCCCTTATAGTACTATTCGTATTAGTTATAAAGCTATTAATCCGCTTAAGGTTAGGAATACCCTTAACTATAGAGATCTCTTTAAGGATAGGAAGGAGCTCTTAGGTGCTCTGCGTTACGCTATAGGAGTAGTTAGTAGTTACTTATATATACTAGAAGAAGGTAGTACTACTAGGTATTATAATAGAGATATTAATAATATAATTATTAGTATTATCTTTAGAGCTATTAAAAGTTATATTAATATAGGGCGAAGCTTTAATAATAGCCTTAACTTTATAGTAATAGTTATTATAAATACGAGGTAAATATACCTCGCGGAGGCTATATAATAATAGCAGCTTCTAGCCGGGTCGAAGTAGCGTAATTAAGTCGCAGGTCTAGTTATCTTTATAGAAGGTAAAGGGGCAACCGTTAGTAAAGATAAAAAGAGTAGCGTAATAGTTTAGCTAGTCTATTAGGTCTCTAAAGGTATTATTAACTATAACTATAGTAGTAAGGGTAGCTATAATTAGTAGTTAGGTGCGGGTTTAGTATTCGAGGTATTATAGGTAGCGATTAAGATACTTCCTCTGCCGAGAGATACTAACTATAGTAACCTAGCTATAGTATTTATACTACTCTTTTTAGTCCTTATCGTTATAATCGTAGTATAGGCGAAACGACTACTTAATAATAGTAGTTTTAAGGCCTCTTAAAGCTATTATAATATTATTAGTAATAATAATAATAATAGCAGAGCGTTATTAGTAATAATAATAATAGTAGTAGAGGTAGTGTTATAAGAGGGAAAAAAGAGCTCAAAAGTTAGCCTAACTGCGATTATTAGGTTAGGTTAGCCTTACGCTAGCCTAATTAGGCTTAGTTTGGTGCAATGTCACGCTTTTATCGCTTTTTTAGGCTGATGCAAAAGCACTGCTTTTTTGGGCCAAAGCAGAAAAACTCGGAACCCTGCCCTGTCCACCAATCCTGTGTTTCCACTCACCCTTTTGGAGATCCCTCCGCCAGACACTCAATTCCCCACCAGCGAAACTGGACAGGAGTCACAGGACTGGACTGGACTTGCTGCGAAGAACTGCAAACCGCAAGGCTAAGGTAATTAATTGCTTGAACCCATCGGCGCACGACCTATCGGAATTACTTGACAGCTACCTTACTCATCCTCCGCCTACCTGATTTGTCCACCGACCGCCGCCTCCTGCGATCCGACGAATCCCTTGCAGCAAACAGCGAATGGCGCCGGCAATTTTCGACTACCTCAGGAAAGACACTGAAGGGCTTGGGAATGTCGGAGAGTGAACAGGACACAAATCCCAGGGCCGATAATCATGGACCTTCTGGAACTTCTACCGCCATGCCTGCCGAGCCGGCCGAGGCTTTCCCGGCCATGCCAGTCTTCCATCCCGAAGACGCGGCACTCGACGACACTGCTATAAACCCCAAAAGCGACATCAAACTGTCGCACATTCCTATGCCGCCGCTGCCCAGTGTCTCTGCGAGCGCGCCTCCTACCTCGACCCTCCCTACGATCCCAGGCGGTCACTCCGACGAAGAACAATCCTCCGATGCATCTTCAACGCATAGCAAGCCCGAACCGCAGGAGTCGTCGAACTCGTCATCTACATCGGAGCCTGCGACGGCCCATGAGGAAAAGGAGGCTGACTCGATAGAGGACGGGAAGCACAAGGCACGACCCAGGGCCGGATCTAGCTCCGCATCCATGGAGAAGAATCAGAGCCACGATAATGTTAGGAGGCTATCTGCGGCAGGGATGCAGCAGCTTCAGGCGCCCGAGGCCCTGCCCATCGCCATCGTCCCGGAAGGAACGACCGGTGACCAAGATCGGCCGGCGCAGATCGCAGACCAGCTGCAGGCTATCCGACAGTCTATTCTGAGCCAGCCAGACTCACTGCGGCCGAATGGTCCTGTCACAGACGGAGGGAGCAGATCACGGCGCTACGAAGAATGGCGCCGGCCGCACTCTGGAAGGACACTCTCGACACCGCCAACGAACCGGAGGCAGTCTCAGTCTCAAACGACTTCACCCCGCCGAAATTCCTTCTACACCGTTGCCAGGCCGCCGCCATTGAATCTCGAGGCGGCCGCTCACTTCAACACCGTGAGTCCCCAACCGCCGACTCAGAGTAAACTGCCGCAGATTCAGGTACCGCCACCGTCGTCACAGCAGCAGAAATCGGCACGAAATGACACTCTCCCGCCATCGCCTCTCCCTCCTTCAATACCTCTCCCGCCCATGTCCATACCAACACATCTCCAGCTGGAACTAGCAGCGCAACGACCAAGCCCTCTGTACATACACCATTCACATACTAATGATATCCCGTACGAGTCATATGCCGTCAAGTGGGAAAGACTGAAGAACGTCCTCATGTTGCCAACCTTTCTCGAGAGAACGCTGTACTTCGGCGCGCTGGCATGTCTTGACGCGTGGCTATATAACTTCACTATCTTGCCGATGAGGTTCTGCATAGCGTTGAGTGTGCTGGTCAAATGGTGGGGCTATCTTGCTGCGAAGGAGGCTCGTTGGATGATCGGTTTCGTCTGGCGCGGTCTGGGCAGAGTATGGGCTAGAGCACGACGGCCAAGGTCGAGAGCTACCTCGTCTGCTCAACACGAAAATCCCGATCACCTCGTAAGTCGGGACAGGAGCCAGAGCCGGCCCGCGGAGCGGATTACGCCTGTAGCGCCTGTGGACCTGCGATCTTCCCGCGATGTCCCGGCAATGCGCGTTGATTCGGAAGCCAAATCGAACGGAGGCCAGGTAGCTGAGCAGGAGGTAAAGATGAATGGCAGTGGGCTAGGAGTCACTCATAAGATGAATGGCACGGCGGGTCATTATCCTTCACACATGTCCGGAGGACATCGAACACATCGTCATAGGAGGACGAAGTCGATACCCTCAAACCTGTCTTCCTTCCACAAGGCCGATCTTCTGCAGGGCGCTGTGATTCTGTGCAGCTCACTGTTCCTCATGAAGTTGGATGCAAGTCGCATGTATCACTTTATCCGAGCTCAAGATGGTATCAAACTCTATGTCATCTACAATGTTTTGGAGGTCAGTAACCCTAATACTTTCTGTCATATTTTGACTGACCGAATCTCAGGTTGGCGACCGCCTTCTTTCGGCCCTCGGACAGGACATTTTTGAATGCCTCTTCAGCTCCGAGACCCTGTCACGGAACAGTTCTGGCCGCTCAAAAGTTTTGCTCCCCATGGGAATGTTTGCACTCGCTCTGGTCTACAACGTCATTCACTCCGTCTCCCTATACTACCAGGTCATTACGCTTAACGTGGCTGTCAACTCGTACTCCAACGCGCTCTTGACTTTGATGATCTCGAACCAGTTCGTGGAGATCAAGAGCACCGTCTTCAAGCGCTTCGAAAAGGATAACCTCTTCCAGTTGACCTGTGCAGACATTGTGGAGCGCTTCCAACTATGGATCATGCTGCTGATCATTGGCATGCGCAATATTGTCGAAGTCGGTGGTCTTTCAGTACCTGGGGCCGGGTCTGAGAGTGGCAGTGCCATGGGCGGTGGCTCGATGCCTCTTCACAGCCCCTCCATTCTGCCCTTCAGCTTCACGGTACTGCCATCTTGGGTCTGGTCCGGCGAGGTGCTGTCCCCCTTTCTGATCGTCATAGGCAGCGAGATGCTTGTGGACACCATCAAACATGCCTACGTCAACAAGTTTAACAACATCAAGCCGACATTCTACAGCCGTATCCTCGACATCCTGTGCAAGGACTATTACACAAATGTGAGTAAGCATATGCCCTGGCTATCTGCAGCAGCTGACCATACTTTCAGGCCTTCGTCACGCCATCTCTAACCCGACGACTCGGCCTTGCCGTCATTCCTCTCTCTTGCCTCTTCATCCGCGCTTCAGTACAGACATACCACATGTTCCTCTCCACCAGGATTCCTACGCCAATCCCGGAATCGACGCAGACGTCTCTATCTGTCGAGTCCGCCACGCCATCGTCCCCGGTCGTGGTGGCCGCCCTCGACCGCCTCGACACCCTCCTACGCGACGCCCTCGGCCGCGCCGTCTACGGCTACCCCTACGACTCCGCCGCGGTCAAGGCGGCGCGGTCATGGTGGTCCTGGACGAGCGATGACGTGATCGCGGCGGTGACCATGATCGTCGTCTTCTTCATCGCCTTCCTCGTCCTGCTCGTCGTCAAGCTGCTGCTGGGCATGCTCCTGCTGCGGTACTCGCGCAACCGGTACGCCAAGATGAAGCGCAAGGAGCACGCAGTGGCGGTGGGGCAGGAGGAACGCGAGAGCTACGACGCCAAGGGGAAGCGCGTGGGCGGGTACGGTCAGATCGAGGTCACGGAGGACAGGCGGAGGTGGATTCACGCGGACGAGAAGGAGGGGTTGAAGGGGGGCAAGGGGCGAGTGCAGAAGGTGGAAAAGCCGCCCGAGGCGGACTACAACGGTGTTTATCGGTATGAGATGGTTGCGAAGAGGATTTGGTAGGTAGGTGGCGGTTCTTTGGATGTGTAGTTTACTCTGTATTATTTGCATAGCATAGCTTGGGTGAGTCAAAAGATTCTAGTATTCTTTTTCGCAAATAGAATCCCATCATAAACCCTTGGATAGTTGGTTGGTTACTAAGTTGTACCTCGCCTGGTGGATGAGGCTGCGGCCGGCGTGTACGTGTGTGGACAGTGGTTGGATGAGCTGCATGGCCTCGGTCCCACGGTAGGTAGTTCCATGGCAACTGGGGTGTGATTTTTGGTTTTCTTTTTTTTTTGGTTCTGATGAAGCTGGCTAAGGAAGTGTGAGAGCCTTGGCTTTTCACGATATGGGTCTGTGTGCTCTTGATTTACCTAGATCGCCTACACTCCTCAGGATTCATTCAGATCCACCGTAGGTCGATTTAGAGGGTAGCAACTTGCATAGCTTGAGTAAAACATCTACCGTAAGACAGCTTCTTGGTGTGACCTCAGGATAGGGCAATAAAGTACACCTAGAGGTCTTCTCCTTCAAACAGAAACCAGTTCATTCTAGGTCTACCTTTCCTCAAAGGGCGACAAGACATATGCGTTAGGGGGTTGGGCTTGCTGTGCTGGAATGCTTAATTACCTACCTCAAGGTAAATAATGGGACCGAACTATCCGGGCCTTTTCCAGGGAAAACAACGGAGATGCACCAAGATCTGCAACAGGTGCCGACAACGAGTATTGTGTGGTTCGAATAAAGTCTAAATCATGGCGGTTGGTTCATTTCAAATGCATGGTGCCTGAAAGGGAGCGGTTAAGGGTATTGAGGTGAGGTTGCTGGAGACGAGCGCCGAAGTTCTCGTGAACTCTACGAAACAGCCTCGACTTAACCACCCAGGTTTGGTCAACTTTATCAGATGGGCGGCCCATGGACGCCGCTCACTTCAGGAACTTTATCAGATGTACCACAATAGCCTACCAGTATCAGGCGGGGGGGGAAAGAAATCCAGGTGCAGCAGCTAGGAATAAAAAGCTGGCAATTCTTACCATCGCATACTTGGCGGACATTGAAACAAAGTTGCATGCAGTAAGACCTCCGACAACAGGCCCCCCTTGCCCCCCCAAACTGCCGAGATAGCACAATCAGGAACGATATTCGACAGCATGCCGGCGGTCCAGAGTGAAGATGCCAGCAGCAGCAGCAGCTCATCGGAGGGCTTCGTGCTTCCATTCGACCTACCCGAGATCATGGACCAAATGGTACAAGACAGTCTCTGCGTCGTGTGCTTTCAGCTGTGCGAGAAGATGTACACGGCGAAGTGCGGCCACAGCTTCTGCGTGGACGACGCCCTGGAGATCATGAGCGGCAGGCATCTCGGCCCCGACAAGCACCGAGTGGAGTGTCCCACGTGTCGGCGGGCGCTTTCGGGCGATATACGAAAGCATGCAGGGCGGAGAGAAGTTGAGATCAACCACTCGGTCACGGTGAGTACAGCTTTCAAACATGTTTTTCTTTTTCTTTTGATGTGGCGTTGCTAACTTGGCTGCGTAAGACCAAGAATGTGTTCGGAGGGCTGAGACAGTGGGCTGTCTGGAGAAAAGAGTCCGACGATAAAGCTCGTGCGGTGGGTAAGAGTATTGGGTACACGACGTGTGCTTGGCGCATCCACGGTTGGGATATTTGTGAGGGTTGTGGTGGGACGTCGGCAACGGGGCCTTTGACGACTGTGACTGAAGAGGTGTCCGGTGATGACGAGAGCGACAGCAATGACGATGAGGGCGACAACTCCGATTCCGGCTCTGGCGGCGAGCCTGGCGACGACGAGCCTGGCGACGACGAGCCTGGCGACGACGAGCCTGGCGACGACGAGCCTGGCGACGACGAGTCTGATGACGACGAGTCTGATGTCAACGAGTCTGATGTCAACGAGTCTGATATCGACGAGTCTCGCGCGGACGAGCCTGCCGCGGGTAACCACGACCTTGTTGACGACAATTATTGGGTAGAAGAAAACGACGAGATGTTGGTTCGAGGTCTGAGGGCGTTCAGTCACCGTATGGAGGCTCTTGTGTCGAACATTGCGAGTGACTTTGCCTTTCTCCGCCGAGAGGTAACAGGTGTTCCTCCATACTTCACGCAAGTTCCCTCCCCCCCCCATTTTGGACACTGTTTAGAGGGACATCCTCCTAGTCTGGATCCTAATTTGTATGGATTTTGTCATCAAGGGCATCCGTCACTCGGCCATCCCTTATACGGGCATCCCGGATTTAGGCATCCCGGATTTCGGTAATCCCGAAATCAGCCACGCGGAAGTTTCTCCGACGAATAGGATTACAGACACAGCTCAAGTATATCGGATTAATATGAGGGTTGCAGATGAGGTAGCTTGAGGAGATTGGTGTTGCAGATCGCTCCGACTTGGTTGCAGTGATGGGTATAGTGAGAACTGTGCAGAACATCCTCATGGGCTTAACATACTCGCATCAGCTGGGGGATAGAAGCCCGAAGCTGTGAAATTACGTAGTAGAAAACAAACTTCGTAAAATTGTTGATGGAAGCTCACAGCCTTTGCCGACGAATATGAGGATGTGGTGCAAAAAGAAGAGTATCTTGACGAAGAGGTCCTAGAGCTGGCCGAATGGCGTGTCATAGACACCTTGAGATAGCAAGAGTGAAAGCTGTCAAGCATACCTAGGTCGGAATGCATTGTCATGCCGGCCGTCTTGCGCGACGGACAGTTAGCAGCATTGAACAGCTGCCGCTTACGAAACTTGCGCTTGGGTTGTAAGAGAAACCCCTAGTGAGCTCTTGCTGGTGCTTGTAGCGCATGCTCTGCATCCACCCAGGCGGGATGACACCGCAATGCCTCACAGACGACCCGAACGGCGGAAGGCTGAGTGATACGTGATGTAGCTTTTGACAGTAGCGATCGACAAATGACGGTGGTTTCCTCGTGTGCCTCTGCAAAAGAATGTTTGCAAGAGGTCCGGTAGGAGAAAAGTGAGTGAAAGTGAAGGCTCTGATTTGGGGAGGAACTTTCTGCGCGACTTCTTCAGGGGTAGCCTGCGTGCCCTGTGCCTTCCAGCCCTGAACTCGGCACAGGATGTTCCTTCTCTGCGAGACACCGGAAGGAAGGCATCACCAGAATTGCAGGAAGCAACGATGTCTCTGCGCCTACTTCGTTCTTCGTTCCCTCGGTCTTCCTTGGATGCCGTCACCATAAACTCCCAACGACGTTCGTCTTCGTCTTCTCAACACCGACTGAACACCTCCACTACCGTTCGTGCTCATCCAACAGCTGCTACCAGACATCGTTCAACAACCGTTCACTCTGCGCCCTCTTTCAAACTCGTCCTCAACGCTGCAGGCAGCTATCCTCTCTACTCGCTCACCTCGTTCTCCGAGATCCTTCGAGAGCGACAACGCTCGCGCGACCCTTCCCTTACCACGGAGGACCGCTGAGCAAGACATACTATGAGCACCATCGCCCACTTAGGAACACCCAAGCGTAGCGACAGAGATCTCTCTACCGTCGCTGAGCAGAGAACCCAGCCAACCACCCCGGCCATGTCTGGCCCTCCGTCACCCACCAGCAACATGGCCGTACACGCAGGCGCGCCAGAACACAATCACCAATGCAGAGACTGCAGGGCATCTTTCTGTCAGCCTCTTAGCTGTGGTCACGTCTACTGCGACGAGGTTGGTTGCTTTTATACACCACCGCACCCTGGATCGAGCTGGCTGACTGACTGACTGACTTCTCACCAGTGTCTTCCACCAGCATCTCGCATGGCCGGCTGCCCCGAGTGCAAACGCAGAGCCCAACCAGCTCCGTCGGGACCACCCGCCATGCCATTTTATCCGGTGCGTAATAACGTCCATCGTGCCTTTGCGTCCTTTCTCGGTTGTGTTCTAACTCCTCGTCTTCGCCTTAGCAACCTGAACCCAAGCGAGGTCTGGATCTTGAACGTCAGGCACAGGCCAATGTACCGCGCGAGCGGCTCGATAAACGCCTTCGGACCCTTGCTGGATGGACCATCGCGCTGATAGCTGTGATGATCTTTACCATGGTCGTGAGCATCATCTTCTACATGGTTATGATTGGGATGAAGGCATTTTGACGTGCGTTGTACTGAAAATGGTCAACAGTGGTATGAAGCATTGTCAGAGATCTGCGAGCTGAGGCAGGCAGTTTGATGGGGGCGGCAGTGAGGAAACAACACAATTATAAGTAGCTTTAATACACCCTAATACCAGTAATACACCCGCAGCAAAGTCGTCGAGTTCCCTGCTTCTTCAGAAGATCATCTGTGCACCCTGAGCTTTTGTCCACAACAACCGAGGTGATGGAAATAGCCATCATCATGGCCCTGCGTACTTGTACATTCCTGTTCCCAACCGTCACATCACATTTTATCATGTACACATCATACCAAGTCAGTAATTTACGCCATCCATATCGCTCCCAGAGCGAGAGTTTGAATCTCAGCGTTCGCAATCCCGAATCCCACGCATCATCGTCTCTGACAAGACGCCGTCGCCTACCGGAGGCCGACACCATCTCCCCTCGAGACCCTCTCCCAAAATCTCCTCAGTCGCCAGACCCTCCCGACGCCTTTGCTCTCCTCCCACTTCTTGACGCCCTCCTCCCGCTGGCGCACCTCGCCCTTCCATACACCTTCGACCCACTTCCTCAGTCCGTCCTTGACCTTCTCCTTCTCGATGGCGCGCTTCTTCGCGACGAGAGAGGGCGCCACTTGCACCATGCTCATGCCTGGGACGCACTCGGGAGGTAGCACGGCTCGCTCGACGAGGGCCTCCGCCGAAGGCCTTGCCGCGAGACGTCTGGAGAGCCGAATGGATACGAGAGATCTGGCCAGGCGGCGGGATACGACCGAGGTGTGCGTCAGGAAGATGGAACGGGCAATCAGCTCCGCCAGGGAAGGGCGGGACGGAGAAGCGAGGAGCGGCGGCAAGATGGCGCGCGTGTGACGGAGCCGATAGTGGTGGAGGATGGGCGAGAGGGACAGGTGGCGGAGGTGGTGATTGGTCTGTGCTATCAGCAGTGTTCTTGGACGAAATTACGGACAACTTGCGGCGACACCGGGACGGACGAGACTTGAGGCGAAGGGAGGGGGAAGGGGGGCGGGAAAGAGGAAGATTTGAAAACACGGAGAGCAAAGAGATTTCAAGACGCGTCACTGATACGATTGCGTGGGGAAGGAAACGCATACCCTCGAAGTGGACAATAGATCGTTCACATCCAAGTAGCCGAGGATGTGAAGTAGGAGCTCGTTAGGTAGATCTGAGAGGAACACGTCGGCACGCGCGGGGCGGGGCGGCCGTCGGGAGAATGTCAGGTACGAGGACGGTGAGGTCTGCTGCTGCGGCTCCTCGTCACGGAACTCATCATCGTGAGCTTGTGGACGTGGTCGGGCAGCAGCGACCGCCGAGGACGTGGAGTCGATCGGCGAGCGGAGCGCAGGGTCAAGGCCAGGGCCTTGGACGTGTACTGGGACGGAGTGAAGCGGATGTGATATAGCAAGCTGGCGGGTCGGGGAGATGAGGTGGTGGTCTGGGGCGGTGGCCATCTCGTCGTGCATTGCGTCCATGGGGCTGACTCGGGGTTCGCCTGCAAGACGAGATGGGTTCAGAAGAAGCGCCGACACGGTTTATTTTCCTCTCTCTACTGGCGACGGCTACGGCGATAACAGTAGCGAGGGGCGCACTCGGAACTGCCCCTCCCACCGTCTTGTTCAGAAAGTTGTCACGATAGCGGGCGTTGAAAAGAAGTTGACCGGTGATACCCGCAACGCCGTCCTTGCCAAGCCGGTTGTTGGGTTGCGTGAGGAGGCGCTGCCGCGTAGACCGCGTTGAGAGGCGGGTATTTTGCGCCGATGTAGTTCGAGCCGACCGGCAAAATATGCGCCGGGCTCTGTGTGGACAGGGTTGGGAATTAGTCAGGTTTAGTCAAAAAATTATTCAAATTAGTCAAAGCTTTAGTCACTATATAGAAGATATAGCTAAAATTATAAAAAATATTTTATTAAATCCTAATAGTAGTTATATAT
>JAVHLU010003240.1:0-12439 GCA_036785755.1 Colletotrichum ledebouriae
CTCTTAAATGGGTTCTACTTAAGAGATATACCCTATAGTTAATAATTAATAAATTAAAATAAAAAGAAATAGCTAAATTATTTTAAACTCTCCCTTATAGGATTCCTTATTAGGTATAATTCTACTAGAGTTATAATTTAATCTTAGGAGAGCTAAAGTTACTCTATAAATATTATTAATAATCTTTTACCTATTTAGTAATTAAAAACTCTAATATGAATATTATATAATAGTATCTTAACTTAAAAGTATATTATTATATATAGAAGAATAAAAGAAATATAATATCTATAAGTTTATTAATATCTTTATAATAATCTTTTATAATAATTATAATTTAAGAGGCTTATAATATACCTATTCTAAAATAATAAATATTAGTTTACTTTATTATTAGTACTAACCTTTCTCCTAATTCTATTATAAATATTACTTTTAAGAACTTTTATTTGTATCTTAATTTACTTTATTACTTATTATTATAATAAACCCTTAGGCCTCTGGCCACTATATAGTGATTTTACTTACTTAAGTGCAATAGACCTTCTAACTCCGCGCCTCCTAATAATACATAGCCTTCGGCTATATAATCTTACTAACTACCTTTCCTAACTATAGCCGCACTTATATATACTTATTATACTAGATAGCCTCACGATCTTTAACTTTATATTAATAATAACGTAGTTTTTAATTATTTAAACTATGAAACTATTAACTTTTCCTCTCGCGCACTACCCGCGCTGCTAATACTACCTCTATTACTACTTCGTCCGCTAGTAGCTATGCTATTATTAGCAACGCTCTCTCTATATTAAAGTAGTTAGTATAAGCTATACTTACTAATATTTAAGCCCTAATAGGCCTAGGCTGCCTAGGCTACCTCTGCCTTAATAATATAGAGGACCTACTCGAAGAAGGGCTACTCTATAGGGTATATAATAACCTACTAAACTTCTACTACTAAGTTTACTTACTTAGCTCTAATATTATTACGCCTTATAGAGTCCCCTATAGGGGTATTAAGGTAAGCCCTCTTAAGGGCTATACTAATAATATACTCTCTATATATAGCGGAGTAGTTAATAAAGGAGTAGGTTTTATTAATTATATTAAAGCTAAACTCTTAAGTAACCCCCTCTATATTATTTATACTAAAAGGCGTGCCTCGCTTAGGCTTAATATATTTATATATAAGGTCTAGTACTAATATAGTTAAGGGATAAGAATAAAGAAGAGGGAGAGGTATAAAGCCTTACTTATAGAGCTTCTTATACTTCTAGCTATAAGAACCTCTTAAGAAAGACCTCTTTAGTTAAGGAGTTACCTCTTATATAATAGTATTTACTTTTAATACCTTACTAGAAGGTTAACCTTTTAGGTTAAGGGGTTATTCTATATAGTAGCTTTTACCTTTAGTACCTTGCTAGAAGGTCGACCTTGTGGGTTAAGGAGTTATCTTATATAGTAGCTTTTACCTTACTAGAAGGTTTAGCAAGGGCGTTTCTAGGCTATGAGAGCCTTAGTAGCCTATTCAGCTCTAATATAATTAGCCCCGGTATAGCGCGCGTCTAACTTTATATAATATTCAGAGGGTTTATTTATAAGTAGTAGGAATATATAGGGTTCTTATATTATTTTCCTCAACTAGTAGAGGGTATAGGTTAAAATACCTATATAGTATTTCCCGAATTATACTTCTAAACTAAGTGAATTTATTATAGTCTTTTTGCGAAGGGGCTGCGGCGTAATTCCGAACTTAATACTAAAGGATATAAAAAACTATTAACTTTTAAATTAACCTTAATAAATAATATAAGTTCCTTTAAGCCTAAGGTTTTAGCTTAAGAACTTATAAAAGATTTAATATCTCGAGTCTAACTAATATATTATATTTACTTCTTAGTATATATTTTTAATCTAATTATTAGAGCTATTTTTAAAGGTCTTTGAATCCCTATAATAAATTTATCTATAAAGTCTTAGCCCTAAACTACTTACTTAAAGGATAAGAAAGACTCTAATAATAATAACTTATTTAGCTTAGAAAGCTAAGATCTAGATATTAGAGAAAATACTTCTCTTAAACTATTTATAAATATTTATCTACTTATTAATAGTCTTATAGATTTAATCTCTAGCTATTTCCTTAAAGCTATTTAGTAAGAAGATATAAGAGTTACTTAACCTCTAGAAATTTACTTAAAAAGACTAGTAATTACTATATTTATTTAATAATATTAAGATACGATAGAACTCTACTATACTAATATATATCTATATAAGAGAGCTAAAAATAATAATTTTAGCTTAAGTTAAAAAGCACTCTCTATATCCCTAATTTACTTTTACTAAAGCTAATTAGGAAGCTTTTAATATTTTATTTAATATTACTAGCCCCTTTTTACTTTTTACTAACCTACTAAGCTAGCTAAATAACCTTATTCTTAGCTATATCTTTATTTTATTATAACTTATAATAATCTACTTAGATCTTTATATTACTATACTAAGACAAAAAGTATTATATAAAGACTATACTTAGGTAATAGTACTTTAGATAGCTACTAAGAATAGATAAGATAAGCTATCTAAGTATATTAAGAAGCTTATTAATAAGGAGCTTTTTAAGGTATATAGTATTATTATATTACTTGTACTTAAACCTAGGACCTTAATTATAAGTATATATAATATAAGATTCCTATTTACTAACTACTTTAAGGATAATACCAAACGCGCTCAGCGTAGTTATCCCGCTCAAGGGCGCCTAACGCGTTTAACGCATTAAATATACCTAAACGCGTTAACCCTTATAAAAGGGCTTATCGCCTTTAAGGAGAAAACCTTTCGAATTTATAGATGTTTTACTTATATTTTTTACTTATTATATAGATTATATTAATTAGTAGCACGACCTTTATAGTTAGCTATATCCCCTTATAACTAAGGATATCCCTTATATTTAAGGAAGGTACTTAACTATATAAATAGCTAACCTTATTAAGTTTATATAAAGTAATATCTTAGTAGTTAATACCTATAAGTATTATATATTATTAAAAGCCTCTAAACTCCTCCTTTCCCTTAACTAGGAAACGTTAATAAGAGATATTAACTCTTTACTATATCCCTTAACTAAGAGATATCCCTAAGAGATATTAAACCTCGAAGATTTCCTTAGCTAAGGAATATCTTAAAGAGATAATAAACCTCTCTAATAATAATACCCTATAAGCTACTTTCTAATTATAAGGTTAAAGAAGGTCTTAAGTCTAACCTTCTAGAACTTATTAATACGGTCCACGTAGTAGGCGAAAATTATAGGTGAAAATTCTATGAATTTCGAAGGTTTTTTCCTTAAAGGCAATAAGCCCTTTTATAAGGGTTAACGCGTTTAGGTACGTTTAATATATTAAATATATTGGACGCCCTTAAGTAGGATAGCGCGTTTAGTATTAATTACCCGTATAAGAAGAAAAAGGCGTTAACTGCGATACGTAATATAAAATTTAATTTATACCTCCTATTATAATAATATACTAGTAAGTAGAGCTATACTATTATATATAAGTAACTATATATAACCTTATTTCCTTTCTATTCTATATATTTTATTATATCCTGCTTTAGGCTAAGGGAGTCTTAGGCGTAGTATTAGTTATCTTTAAGAGGTTAGGGTAGTCCTTATCCTTATTATTAATAATCTCTTTAGCTATAACTAAGAGTTAGTTAATATTAATACTATAAGTAGTAGCTAGTTAGGTATTATCCTTATATTACTCTAGGAATAAGTAGCGAGATTTATTACTAACCTTAGGGTATATCTTAGTAATACTATTATCTTTAATTATAGTAATTAAGGTAGCGAGGGAGGTAACGTTAGTGCGAAGGCTTTAAACGTTAGTAGTATATTTATACTAAAAGTTAGCTATATCTATAGCTTTAGGGTTACTAAGGTCTAAGAGAGTATAGATAGCGCTTAAGTCGTTACTATTAACTATAGCCTAACTAATATAAGCGTTATCCTTAGTATATATACTAGGAAACTTATATCGTAATATCTATTTAATAATAAAGAATAGTAATATAGCGCTAAACTCCAGGTTACTTATAATTTATTTAGTTATAAACGAGTTAAGGGCGCGGATATATATATATAGACTAAGGATAATCGAGCTATTCTAGATAAATATATATAGGGTAAGGCGTTTAGCATAGCGGGTAGTAATAAGGTTAGTAGTATTAAAGAAATAGAGGCGCTAAAGGTATATATTAATTACCTCTTAAGTAGTTAGGAACTTTATATAGGAACAGGTAAGGCGATAGAGGCTAGTAACGTAAGTATAGGATTATTAGTCTATAATAACGATCTTCTTAATACTAGTAATAGCATTAGGCGTCTTAGCAGAGCTAGGCGTATTAATAGTATTAAAGGGGCTAATATTAGAGGAAGGATTAATATTAGAGCAATCCTCTAAACTAGTAGCTAATACTATATACTTAGTAGACGACCTAGTAGTAAGGTATTATTCTAGGCTAAGGAAGCCTAGGCTCTCTTATATTAGTCCCTAGGGAACGGTTGCTATAATAAACTTAAGCCCGTTAGTAGCTAACTTAATAAATTAGCCTAGGTTAAGGGTAATAGCGCTAGTATTAGTAATATAACCCTTAGAGAGCACTGCGGTTAGGGCGATCTAGGTCTCCTTATATCTATTAAGTAGTATAGTAATATAGCTAATATATTTACTATAGGCTCGTATTCCCTCGATAGCCTTAATAATATCTATTATATTAGGGGTGCTAATGCTAGTAGCTTGCTTCTTAGGAGTAGCTATCTTATTAGTCTTATTCTAAGTAATAGGAGTTAATCTAGTGCTAGTTATAATAATATTAGTTAATAGTTAAGGCTTAATATATTTAGTAGTATTAGTAGCTTAGTTAGGTTAGCTAGTATTAAGGGATAGTTTAGGCTAATTAGTATTAATAGTTTTATTAGCTTAGTTATATTTAGTAATAATAAGTTCGTTATCTCCGCTTAAGGCCTCTCTAGAATTAATAGAAATAGGCGTACTAGTAATATTAGTAGTATAATATAGGTTATATTTAAGGGAGTTCTATATAGTATTATAGAGGGATAGCTACTTAATATTTAAGATAGTATTAGGGAATTAGTAGTAGAACTTAATTTAGTTTATAAATAGTAGTTAGGTAACTAAGTAAGTATTAGTACCTAGGTAGATAATAAACGGGGTATTAGAAATATTATAACTAGTTCTATAATATTAAGTCTCTTAGTTAAGGGCGCGCTTAAAGATTTCTTAGTTATAAATATAATATCTAGGCTTATTATAAGGGATCTTAATATTAGATAGGTAATAGCAAATATAGTTAAGGGTAATATACTTAGCGTCTTTATATTTAGAGCGTTATCTATTTATAGTAAAGTAATACCTAGGTATATATAATATAAGTTATTCTAGTAGCGCTAAGCGCGTAATAATATAGAGCGTTAGTAAGATTCCTCGATATCTTAACGAGGATAATAGTAATAAAGGGAGATATATAAGTATAATAATAGTATAATAACGGGGTTAAAGGCGTTAACGCTCTTTAGCAAAATATATATATAGAGGAAAAATACGCTTAATACTAAGTAAGCGAAGGTAGTAGTAATAACTAGTAGGGTTGCCTAGTAATATAAATTTATTTTATATATATATATTTAAGCGCTAATTTTTCTTATCAGTTAAGTAAGAGTAGGGGTTAACCTTCTAGCGAGGAGGGTAGTCGCGTTTATAAAGGTTCTTATAGTACTAAGGGTAGAAAGAGTTCGAGAGGGAAGGTATAATAGGCGTAGTTATCTTCGCTAATAGGATAGATATAAATATTACTATTATTAGGGTGAAGTTCTTAGATATACTAAGCGCGCTAAACGTCTTTATTTTATAATAAGGCCTTAGCTATAATACTTTTTATAATCTACTTATCTATTTAAAGCGCTTTAAGTAGCGTATTCCTTATTTATAATATATATTAGGTTATTCCCCTAGGTTCTTATAAGGCCTTCCTCTTAAGCGCCTTAGTAGTCTTTTACTAGGCTCTAATACTAGTTTAACGCCCTATTAAATAGGTCTTTAAGCTTATACTTATCTATAGAGCTATTCTATCTCTTATTCCTTACTTTTAAATATAGTAATAAGTTCGTTTATATTTATAGCGTCTTTATCTATCTAAATAATATATATTAGTAAGTAACCTTTCTATTTAACTAGATATTATACCTTTCCTAGCGCGAGGGTTCGCTTTTTAAGAATACTTTTAAGCTTAAAATACTTATATACTTTAAGCTAATAAATATTATTATCTTCCTTAATATTAACTAGGCCTTAGTAGTTATCTTAATAGTTAAATAGGTTACTACTAGGGGCTAGTACTAGTATAAGTTAGATAATAGATATAACTAGGTAAATATTTATATTAAGTAGAATATCGAGGCGGTATACTAACTTACTAACGCGTTTAAGGACCTAAAATAGGATATACTAGTAGCTATACTTTAGGTTTAGTCGTCCTAGTAGATAATATCCTAATCCTATCTTAAGGTGTACCTAGTTACCTAGCTTAAAGGTAATAAAATAATATCTTTTATTATACTATTCCTTTATATATAGCTAGGCTACTACGATTGAAATTTTTACTTCCTCCTAGAAGATTTCATAGTTTATTTCAGGGTTAGTATTACCTAAGATATTTAACGCGTTATTAGTGTTTTTACTATATAGGATTTAGTTTAGTAAATAACTAATAACTTATAAGTAGGCGTTATTAAGGTTATATTAAAGGCTTAGTAGTAATATTACCTAGTTATTATTAACGAGGTTATAAGGAATAATCGCGGGTATAGGATATAGAGCTAACGCTATTAGCAAAACATTAGCGAATTAGCAGTAAGTATATATCCTCTTAAGAAAACTCTATAAGCTAGGGACTTAGAAGGTTAAGTAATAATTTAATATAACTATATATACCTACGTTCTAGTATTCTAGCTTTTCCTAGTTTAGGCCTATAGCTATACTCTTATAACTCTATTACTTCTACCTTAATTTAAGAAACTAGCGCTAGTTAGAATATCTAAAACAAACTAGTAATAATATATTAATAAACTAGTAATAGAGTTTAATTATAACGAACTCCAGGCTAGATATATAGAATATAACTAATAGGGTCTTAGCTAATATAACGCAAGTCGCTCGCTAAGCCCTAAGATATAAGGAATATAGCGCGGATGCTACGCTAGGGGGATAGATAACCCTAGTAATAATAGGATAGGAGAGATAATCCTAAGGGGGTAGGCTTAGTCCCGGATAGTACTAGAGCAAGTAGACCTACCCTCGCTTAGTAAATAAATAGTAAGTAGTAGCTAATAGGGCACCCCGCCTAAGACCCCCTAAGAAGCTAGTATCTTAAGTATCCTTACTTAAGTAATAAGACTACTATAGAGATAGTAGGAGAGTCTTATAGAGTAGATATATCTATAATAGTAGTAGTATAAGGAATAAACTACTACCCTACTATAGGAACTTACTAACCGCTTAGTAACGAGGTACCTATAGAGAGAATATAAGAAACCCCCTATATATAACTACTATACTATAGGTAAGGACTTTACTATAAACTAGGTTAGTAACTAGATCTAGGCGGTTAAAGACGGATACTAACTACGCGCTAGTAGTACGCTAGAGTAATAGGTCTAATAGGCGCTTATAAAAATAAGCTTATCCCTATAGACCTAGTAGCGATATTATAGGGCTAGGCTAGAAGGAGACCTATCTTAAGCTAACCTTATAGTATTTATTCGCTAATAATATATTAACCTAGAGCTTTAAGAGTAGAGGTATTATGAAAAGCTAGATATAATAAGGTAGAAGGAGACGTAGTTACTAATAAAATCTTTTACTAAATAGTTAGTAATATATTAAAACTTAGGCATAGTTAGTATAAAAGATAGTAAGGCTAAGGCCTATATATTATACTTCTAACTAGCCCCCTTTCTATATAGGGAGCTTAAATAATAAAAAGTTAAAATATAGAGACTAAGGGATATAGCTATAGAAGTAGAACGCTTATAGGAAATATATTACTAATAGGGTAGTAAGACCTTATAGAGCGAAAGCAGGAAGTAATATATAAGTAAAGAGCACGCGCTAAGGGTCCCCCCTATAGCGAGGGTAAGCTAAAAGGGGGGCTAGTAGAGCTCTAGCTATAAAACTAGGCGAGGTATCTAGAGCTCTAGCTATAAAACTACGCGAGGTATCTAGAGCTTAATACCTTACTAACTAGTTAGTAGTATATCATAGGGATCTAATAGGGGCTAGCTTATATTTAGCCCTAATATATAACTTATAACGTCCAACCCCTTAGTATACTTTAGCTATAAGAAGAAAAGGTATAGGAGGGTAGACTACCTAGATAAATAATAAAGTGCGAATAAAATACTAGTAGGATACTAAGCGTTTACTAAGAAAGCGAGGGTTAATATAATTTAATTTACGAGGGAGGTTAAGGAACTTAACCTATTAGAAAACGAATAAGCTAGGGGATTATACTAATAACCCCTATACCTATAGTAAAACCGGACGCCTTCTTAAAGGGAGATATTATAAAAGGATAGGTAATTACTCTCTAGAATATTACTAAATAAGAAGTAGTAGTAGATATAGATTCCTATTCCTAAGTTAATATTATTAGTAGTTAACTAGTAAAATCCCTATAACTATAACCTATAGTAGCGCGTACCCCTATATTAGAGGGGTTTAATAGGTCCTCTATAATAAGCTAGAATATATACTAGTTAACTTTCTTCCTTATTAACTTAAGGGGATAACTAAGGAAGATATAGTAACTCTTCGCTAGGGCTCCCTGCCTTAAAGGAGTAGGGGACCTCCTCTTATTATAATACTCTATAGGAAGGGAGGGTATTATAATTAATACCTAGATAAATACCTAGGGATATAAGCGCCTTAGTATTACTAAGCTATTAGTATTTATATAGGAGGTTATTAAGAATAGCTAGAAAGCTTATATTATATACGTTTCAGGGAATATTACCCCCTATAAGCTACTAATAGAGGCCCTAGGTAAAGAGGATACCTTAGAGGGTAAAGTAGAATTACTACTAGAGCTACTTAGTAAATAAGTAACGTTTAATAAGTAGTTAGTAAAAGAATACCTAGCTCTAGAGGGTATAAAATATACTATTAACTTAGTTAAAGAGAAGAAACCTCTATATAAGCCTATCTACTTACGAAATAAGTACTAGCTAGAGGAGCTCTACTAATATATTACTAATAACTAAGTAATAGGGCGGATTTAACTCTTAATAAGCGAGGTAAACGCCCCTATTCTCTTTATACTAGAAAGGGCTAGAACTAATAGGAACTAGAAAGATAATAAACAACATAGCTCTACCTATAAACGGGTAAGAATATTAGGAGTAAGCTTAAAAGATATATAGAGTAATTTGCAGATCTAATTAAAAGAGATTATCTCTATTAAGCGCTAATTTACTAAGAAATTCCTAAAAAAACAAGGTATAGGGTTATTAAGGTACTTATAGTAATAATAATAATAATCCTCCTATCCTCCCCTCCGCTACGCTCCTCTCCTCTACGATCTACTCTATAGTGTCCTTATAATAGGTCTATATGCTAAGGGAGTTTTCTAAAAGTTATATAGCTAAGTCTATCCTATCCTAGCCTAATTATCCCCTTAAGACTCTTTATAATATTATAAAGGAGAGTCTTAAAAAATAAATAAAACTACTTTATAGTAAATAAACTCTATTTATAGATCTAATCTATTAATAATATCTTCTAGGCAGGCGATCTTATTATTAAGAAGGTCCCTTAGGTTTAACTATCTTCTACTATAGGTTATATCTTAATAATAGCCTTACTACCTCTTCCTTTTTATTATACTCCTTATCCTACTCTAATCCTTAGTATAGCTAAAACTAGCTACCTTATTATACTAGGCGTGAGAAGTTATAATAATATACTCCCTCGGGCGTGTTCTACTCGATCTAATCCTACTAGTTAACCCTCTACTAGACGTAGTCTATATAGCTATAGTTATACTTATTTAAAGGACTAGGCTTCTTAGGATATAATAGTATATCTATAAGTATAGTTCTTAGGTATAGCTTAATAGTTATACTACGACTTAGCGTTTATAAGACTTATAACTAAAGCTAATATCTAAGGTATTTAAGCTTATTATCTAGTATTTTAGATAACGCAGACCTAGATAATATTAATAATCTATAAATAGGTTAAGAAATATCTACTATAGGAGATAGCGTAACGTTATTATTATTTCTAAAGTTTATTATATTATTATCTATAGGTAAAGGAGTAGGAGGGCGTAAAGGGAAGAAAGGTACTTTCTTAAAGTCTTCTTAGCTTAATAGGGTATTTTATAAAGCTATATTACTATTAATAGTTAAGTTATAGAACTCTATAGTAATTATAGATATATATCGAGTAACTAAGGGGATTTCGGAGTTAGAGAATAATATACTATTACTTAAGGTTATATTACTAAAACGTGGAGATAGTAATCCTTCTTAAATTAGAGCTCTAGCCTATTTAATATATTAGAGACTATATATAAATCTATCCCTCTACTAGACTAAATTAACTATATAGGTATTAATTAATAGGAGCTTTCAGAGTTATAGAGGGGCTCCTATCTTATAATACTATATATTAAGGTCCTATATAGCCTTAACGAAGCGCTAATTACTATTCTAGTCCTATATAGAGTTATAATAGAAGTAGTAGCTAGTCGACTAATCTATAAAAATCGCAGCTTAGTGATAATTACTATAGTTTAGTAGAAAGAAGGCCCTAGTAGTATCCTAGAGATTCTTCGCCTCTTCTCTTTTAAGCTTTATAAAAGCCTTATTAATTTCTTTCCTAAGTTACTAGGCTAGCTTATAGATTAGGGTATAGATATTATAAGGGTAGCCCTTAATTATAAATATAAAAAGGGCTATAACCTCTAAATTATCTAACTCCTCTTCTCTTATTAGCTTCCCTTATATATTATAAAGGTCTAATAAATATTCTATCTAGGCTAAAGTTATAATAGATAACTCTCTACTATACTAGGTTATTAAGTAATTTATAGATTCTTAGTTCTATTATATATACTATAGGATTACTAGTACGGGCTTATCTTTATTTAATATAGGGTTCCCTTTAGGTCTTATAGTATTAAATCCCGCTAAGGTATTAGTAGGGCTAAATATAATATCTCTCAGGGTAGTAGGGGCTAAGTAGGGCGATATAGATAGTTTTATAGACCTAGGGTAGTTAAGATACTTTATAAAGTTAGCTAGTTACTATAGGTTATAATCCCTCTTTTATTTCTTATAATTATTCCTTCTTTCTATATTCTAGATATTTAGTTCTTTTAATAATCCTTCCTCTCTATCTAACTTTTCTAGATTAGTAGGAACTATTAGACTAGTTTATAAATTAGTATTTATAGGTATTAGTAGGTTAATATCTATCCTATCTAGAGAGGAAACCTCTAGGTCTATAAATCGAGGGGTATACTTAGCTATCTAATATTTAATATCTTCTTAAGCTATCTTTTTTCTAATATCTTTATCTCTCTATTTAAAGTATTAATTACGCGGAATTCTATCTACCCTTAGTTAGGTCTAGATTCCTTTAAGAGGTATTTTATTAGTAAAAGCCTTTAATAAATAATTAATTTAAGCTTAATACCTTATCTTAATAGGCTACTTTAGAGGTATTAGGCTTCTAATATATATAAAGGACCTAAGCTAATTAATAAAGTAGAGACTAGAGGCTTATAATAGGGGGTCTATATATTAAAGTTCTACTAGGTATAGTTATCTTATTAAAACTTCCTTAGCCTTGCGTCTTAGTAGAAAGCTCCTAGTAATAAATATTAAAGTTTATAGTTATCCTTTAGCTCCTCTCCTTAACTACTAATTATTATAAAACTAGTTTCTCCTATCTTATAAGTTAATTAATAAACCTATAATAACTACCTTAATAGACTTAGGCGCTTATAGATAAATAAGGAGTATATTAGGGGACTTAGCTTTAATTCGGGTAACTATAGTATCCCTTATATCTCTATCTTTGAAATTATTTTTTATACCTCTAACTATCTTATAGTAGAGTAGTTAGCTAGGCTTAGTAAGCCTCGTAATATAGCGAGTAACTATTAAAATATCCTTAGTATATATTAGAGTTATTATTTTAAGTACTCTAATAGTATTAAATATACTAGCTATAACTTACTATAAGTATAAGGGGCGAATTATCTCCTCTACTACTTCTAAGGTCTTATTCTAATATTTAACGAGGATATATTTTAATACTATATTAAAAGGGT
>JAVHLU010003241.1:0-12438 GCA_036785755.1 Colletotrichum ledebouriae
ATACTAGACTAGTATAGTATAGAGTATACTAATACTAGACTAGTATTTTAGAGAGTGGACTTATACTAGAATTACTATACTATACTAGTACTAATACTAAATACTAGTAGTATTTTTTCCAACCCTGGCTAAAAGGCTTCAGGAGGCGCGGTAAGGCAGGGCAAGCCTAGCTAGGGGAATTTGAAGCACGATAGTCACTTCCTACCTAAGCTAGCCAGGGCCCAGGGCACTCATTTTTGCTTTGAGAGAAAACTAAAAAGGGAAGAACCCAGAATGAATTTTATGTTACTGCGCAAGGTATGACTGGAGAATTTTTTGTTTTGTGGCTTTTTCCCCGCTCACTTCAAATAAGTTGCGAGTATCAAAGCCTAAAGATTTGGAAAGCTGTACTTATGGCCGCGTGTGCCATTCTTTGATCCGACTTCATGTCGTCAGCTGTGCAGCAGGCATTTTGCATGGCTGGAAATCTGATCAAGTTGGGATGATGATCCAATCAATGTAACCGTTGACGCTGAGTGGAAGATTGCACCGAACCCCCATAGCCTGAGTTCTACCTCAAAAGCGAACGCGATTGTCCACGACAAAGCCAAAGCTGCAAACAGGGACGGAAACAAACGCACAGCTGCCAACATCATAGAATGATTAGTGATAGTCTCATTTGTAGGGCACGGGAGTTTTCGCCTGTGCTCAATCATCGCCAAGTCTCATAATGTAACAACAAGGATCCCATGCGCAGTTAGGGGTCAGAAACCGGGGTTAAACGAGCGTATTATTTATAGTTATATAAGCGAAGCTATCCTTATACCTAGTTATAGTATAACCCGCGCTCCTATTATATACCTTTATATATAAATAAGCCCTTATATCGCTGATAATACCTCTAACCTATATACTATTTAATATTATACTATATATATACCAACTTATTATAATATAGCGCTATTTATAATTATAATACTTCTTTTTATTAAAAGCTTAGTTTTATAAAGCTTAACTTACTTTAGTATACTCCTTTATAATAATACTAGCTCTAAATAGCTTTATATTACTCTTCTTATAAAGTTATTTAAAGATTATCCTCCTAAGTAGTTTTATAAATAAGTTAGCTATATAATTTATTAATAATATATACTTAAAGATAACCTCGCTCTATTTAAGAACTTCTTATATAAAGTAATTATAAACTTATATTTATTTTATATAATTATTTATAAACTCCCTTTTTATAAATATAATTACTCTAATATTATCTATTTATATATAAAGAGGTTCTCTTAGATTTATATTAAGTTTATTTAAGAAGTTATATATTTAAAGTACTTTTAAAGTAATAAATAATCCTATATAATACTTAGCCTCTATGAATAACTTTAAAAACTATTACTTATTATTAAGATCTCTATAAGATTAGCTTATTAGCTATTAAAAATACCTAACTTATTATTAAATATATTATATCTATATAGCTAGCGTAGTTATTATTAATATAGCTATAGAGATCTTATTTATTCAAGTCTCTATTCTTATATTTATTATTTTAACTTATTACTAAAGAGGGGTTTATATTAATATATTATATTAAGCGCTCTATATTCTTCTTATATAATTTATTTAAGTAATAGGAGAATCGCGCCTATAGCCCTATATTAAAAGAGAGATCTAGCTATATTATAAGCGCTCTAAAGCTAACTTTACTAAGTACTCTCTAGTATTATACTTAGAGTTCTAGGTCTAGTATAGTACCTATACTAGGGGTTATAAAGTTAAGTACTCTTATATTAATAGGTATATTTATAGACCTAACTTTTACCTTAAACTCCCTTACTATATCTATTAAATATATCTCTTAATTAATAATAGTTTTCTAATATTCCTTATTAAAATTAAGTTATATATTAAGGAAGTTATTAAGCACCTCGAGGTTATTAACTTTAATCTTATTACTTATATACTTATAAATAGCGCTAAGAGCTACTTCTAGTCTATATACTAGGATATTATTAATATATATAGCTATTATAATATTAAGAGTCTTATTATAATAAGTTGTGTTATTTAAATATAGTAATATAAACGCTACTTATTAGAGGATCTCTTATAGCTTCTTTTATTACTACCTCCCGCCTTATTATAACTTATATAGAGCTTTATAAAATCTAATAACTTATTCCTAATTAGCTTTATATCTATATAAAGCTATTAGCTTAGTATATTATAGGTCTATAAAGAACTTCTTAATTAAAGGGAAAGGTATTATATATACTACTTCCTATAGCTCTCTATTTAAGTATATATTAATAAAGTCTTATTAAGTTCGGAATTACGCCGCAGCCCCTTTGTAAAAAGACTATAATAAATTTACCTAGTTCGTAAGTATAATTCGGGAAATACTATATAGGTATTTTAACCTATACCCTCTACTAGTTAAGGAAAATAATATAAGAACCCTATATATTCCTACTACTTATAAGTAAACCCTTATATAAAGTCGGACGCGCGCCGCACTAGGGCTAATTATATTAGAGCTAAATAGGCTACTAAGGCTCTTATAGTAATACTATCGCTAAACCTTCTAATAAGGTGCTATAAAAGCTACTATATAAGATAACTCCTTAACCTAAAAGGTTAACCTTCTAGTAAGATATTAAAAGTAAACGCTACTATATAAGAGGTAACTCCTTAACTAGAGAGGTCTTTCCTAAGAGGTTCTTATAGCTAGAAGCATAAGAAGCTCTATAAATAGGGCCTTATACCTCTCCCTTATCCTTATCCTTATCCCTTAACTATATTAATACTAGACCCTATATATAAATACGCTAAGCTTAAGCGAGGTATACCTTTTAGTATAAATAATATAGAGGGGATTACTAGAGAGTTTAGCCTTAATATAATTAATAAAACCCGCTCCTTTATTAACTACTCTACTATATATAGAGAGTATATTATTAATATAGCCCTTAAGAGGGCTTATTTTAATACCTCTATAGGGGACTCTATAAGGTATAATAGTATTAGAGCTAAGTAAATAAACTTAGTAATAGAAGTTTAGTAAGTTATTATATACCCTATAGAGTAGCCCTTCTTTAAGTAAGTCCTCTATATTACTAAGGTAGAGGTAGCCTAGGTAGCCTAGGCGAATATTAGTAAGTATAGCTTATACCGACTGCTTTAATATAGAGAGAGCGTTGCTAATAATAGTATAGCTAGTGGATAAAGCGGTAATAGAGGTAGTATTAGCAGCGCGGGTAGTACGCGAGAGGAAAAGTCGATAGTTTCATAGTCTATTAAATAATTAAAAACTACGTTATTATTAATATAAAGTTAAAGATCGTGAGGCTATCTAATAGGGTATATATAAGTGCGGCTATAGTTAGGAGAGGTAGTTAGTAAGATTATATAACTAAAGGCTATGTATTATTAGGAGGCGCGGAGTTAGAAGGTCTGTTGCACTTAAGCAGGTAAAATCACTATGCAGTGGCCAGAGGCTATAAAGTCTTATTATTGTATAGGATACCCCTTCTTATATATATATATACTAATAGGATCTATTATAATACTAATTATAATATTAAGGTATATATCTAGGTAAAGTCGCACCTAGAGACTTATAAGAAGCCCCTTATTATAATTTACGCCTTATACTTTATAAGTAAACTATAGGCTTTCTTATACTTCTATACCTATTTAGCTAATAGGTAGAGGCTTTTAATACCTCCTCCTTGTTAATAAATTATAAAACTCCCTTCTTAACTAGGGTATATATCTTATTAAACGCTACCTTTACTTATAGCTTCTAATTATTTATTAGTTTATTGTATATTTCTAAAATAGTTATTAGGTATAGATAAGACTATAGAAATAACTTTAATATACCTCCTCTAAGGGGGTCTTATATAAAAGGTATAGTATAAGTATATACTATATAGTTCTCCTCTAGAGACTTAGTCTCTAATTTATAAATATACTCGCTATATTTACTATATAATATTATAAGTATAGTATTATAACTATAAGCCCTAACTAGGTAATAACATATAATAGTATTCTACTAGCTCTATTATAGGTTTATAAAAGATAATATTAGAGTAGATAATAATCTTATCCTGCTCTAGTATTTATATCCTTTATACTTAGTCTCTATAATAACTAAGGATACCTTTCTTAGCTTATATAGCGATCTTCTCGCTCTTTACTTATACCTTAGAATTAATATAAGTAGAATATATATATCTAATAACCCTTAGCTAACTTATATTAGGAATATAGTCTCTTCCTAGGGCTAATAATTCGTTATAAAGAGCCTAAATAGGTATCTTATATATTATTATTATAGTAAAGGAGCGGTTAATAATATAGATTACTATTATAAGTAGAAATAGCTATAGCTCTACTAGGACCTTAAGATTAATACTTAAAATATATACCTTATCTAATATAATTTGAATTACGCGATCTATAATACTATTCTATATATATATATATAATAGTAAAGACTCTATCTTTATCTTATTATCTTTTAATATAGTGGGATAGGATAAGATAGACTTAGCTACGTAGCTTTTGAAAAAGCTCCCTTAGCGCATAGGCCTATTATAGAAAGACTACGGAGTAGAGCGTAGAGGAGAGGAGTATAGCAAACTTTAATATTACTTATAGATTATTACTATTAGTATCTTAATAATCCTATACTTCGTTCTCTAGTATTTTCTTTAGTAAATTTATACCTAATTTAGATAATCTCTTTTAATTAGATCTATAAATTACTTTATATATCTTTTAAGCTTATTTTTAATATTCTTACTTATTTATAAGTAGAATTGAGTTCGGAATTACGCCGCAGCCCCTTCGCAAAAAGACTATAATAAATTCACCTAGTTTATAAGTATAATTTAGGAAATGGGTATTTTAACCTATACCCTCTACTAGTTAAGGAAAATAATATAGGAACCCTATATATTCCTACTACTCGTAAGTAAACCCTCTAAATATTATATAAAGTTAGATGCGCGCTATACTGGGTCTAATTTTATTAGAGCTAAATAGGCTACTAAGGCTCTCGTAGTAACGCTCTTACTAAACCTTCTAGTAAGGTACTATAAAAGCTATTATATAAGATAACTCCTTAACTTAAAAGGTCAACCTTCTAGTAAGGTACTAAAGGTATTATAAAAGCTATTATATAAGATAACTCCTTAACCTAAAAGGTTAACCTTCTAGTAAGGTATTAAAAATAAATACTACTATATAAGAGGTAACTCTTTAATTAAAGAGGTCTTTCTTAAGAGGTTCTTATAGCTAGAAGTATACAAAGCTCTATTACTACGAGTAGGGCTTTATACCTCTCCCTCTTCTTTATCCTTATCTAACTTATAATAAATCCTTAACTATATTAGCACTAGACCCTATATATAAAAACGCTAAGCTTATACGAGGTATACCCTTTAATACTAATAATATATAAGAGCTTACTAGAGAGTTTAGTATTAATATAACTATTAAAACCTGCTCCTTTTTTTTTTACTCTATTATATATAGAGAGTATATTATTAATATAGCCCTTAAGAGGGCTCTTATTAATACCCCTAGAGGGGATACTTATTATTATATTATAGCTAAGTAAGCAGACTTAGTAATAGAAGCTAGGCAGGTTATTATATACCCTATAGAGTAGCCCTTCTTTAAGTAGGTCCTCTATACTATTAAGGTAGAAGCAGCCTAGGCCCCTTAGGGGTTAGTAAGTATAGCTTATACTAAATAGAGAGAGCGTTACTAACTATAGCATAGCTACGAAGGCGTTAGCTAACCTAATTAAATAAGAGGACTGCTAGCGGATAAAGCGGTAATAGAGGCGGTGTTAGTAGCGCGGGTAGTACGTGAGAGGAAAAGTCGATAGTTTCGTAGTTTAAATAATTAAAAACCACGTTATTATTAATATAAAGTTAAAGATCGTGAGGCTATTAATAGGCATATATAAGTGCGGCTATAGTTAGGAAAGGTAGATAGTAACTTAGGAGGTTATTAGGTTATAATCACGTGACTAAAGGCTATGTATTGTTAGGAGGCGCGGAGTTAGAAGGTCTATTGCACTTGAGTAGGTAAAATCACTATGTAGTAGCTAGAGGCCTTATAAGTAGAATGATTATTTATTATCTTTCTAGTTCCTATTAGTTCTAGCCCTTTTTAATAATATTTAGATGCGGGTTCTTTTGCTCTTGATAATAGCTTTTATAGGCTTCTTAGAGAGTTAGGTGCCTTCGCTACGTTTATATATCCCTACTATTAATATATATATATATATTAGAAAGGGCTAGAACCGATAGGAACTAGAAAGATAACAAATAATATAGCTCTACCTATAAATAGGTAAGAATATTAAGAGTAGGCTTAAAAGATATATAGAATAATTCATAGATCTAATTAAAAGAGATAATCTAAATTAGGTATTAATTTGCTAAGAAAATACTAAAAAACGAGGTATAGGATTATTAAAATACTAATTATAATAATATATATATAATACTAAAGTCTGCTATACTTCTCTCCTCTACGCTCTATTTTATAGTCTTCCTATAATAGGTCTATATACTAAGGGAGTTTTCTAAAGGTTATATAGCTAAGTCTATCTTATCCTATCTTAATTATCCCCTTAAGACTCTTTATAATATTATAAAAGAGAGTTTTAAAAAATAAATAAACCTACTTTATAAAAATAGTAAATAAACTCTATTTATAGATCTAATTTATTAATAATATCTTCTAAGTAGGTAATCTTATTATTAAGAAGGTCCCTTAGGTTTAACTATCTTCTACTATAGGTTATATCTTAATAATAGCCTTATTACCTCTTCCTCTTTATTATACTCCTTATCCTACTCTAATCTTTAGTATAGCTAAAACTACTTACCTTATTATACTAAGCGCGAGAAGTTATAATAATATACTCCCTTAGGCGTATTCTACTCAATTTAATCCTATTAATTAACTCTCTACTAGACGTAGTCTATATAGCTATAGTTATACTTATTTAAAGGACTAAGCTACTTAAGATATAATAATATATTTATAAGTATAGTTCTTAAGCGTAGCTTAATAATTATATTATAACTTAGTATCTATAAGACTTATAACTAAAGCTAAAATCTAAAGTATTTAAGCTTATTATTTAGTATTTTAGATAAAATAAACCTAGATAATACTAATAATCTATAAATAGGTTAAGGAATATCTACTATAGGAAATAGCGTGATATTATTATTATTTCTAAAGTCTATTATATTACTATCTATAAGTAAAGGAGTAAGAGGGTATAAAAGGAAGAAAGGTGCTTTCTTAAAGTCTTCTTAGCTTAATAGGGTATCTTATAGAGCTATATTACTATTAATAGTTAAGTTATAGAACTCTATAGTAATTATAAATATATATTAGGTAACTAAGGGGATTTTAGAGTTAGAGAATAATATACTATCGCTTAAGGTTATACTACTAAAACGTAGAGATAGTAATCCTTCTTAAATTAGAGTTCTAGCTTATTTAATATACTAGAGGCTATATATAAATCTATCCCTCTATTAAACTAAATTAACTACGTAGGTATTAAGTTCGGAATTACGCCGCAGCCCCTTTGCAAAAGGACTATAATAAATTCACCTAGTTCGCAAGCATAATTCGGGAAATACTATATAGGTATTTTAACCTATACCCTCTATTAGTTAAGGAAAATAATATAGGAACCCTATATATTCCTACTACTTATAAGCAAACCCTCTAAATATTATAAAGTTAGATACGCGCTATAGTAGGGCTAATTATATTAGAGCTAAACGGGCTACTAAGGCTCTTATAGTAATACTCTTACTAAACCTTCTAGTAAAGTACTATAAAAGCTACTATATAAAGCAACTCCTTAACCTAAAAGGTCGACCTTCTAATAAGGTATTATAAATATTACTATATAAGAAGTAACTCCTTAACTAAAGAGGTCTTCCCTAAGAGGTTCTTATAGCTAGAAGTATAAGAAGCTTTATAAGTAGGGCTTTATACCTCTCCCTCTTCCTTATCCTTATCCCTTAAGTATATTAATACTAGACCTTATATATAAATACTAAGCCTAAGCGAGGCACGCCTTTTAGTATAAATAATATAGAGGGGGTTACTAGAGAGTTTAGCCTTAATATAATTAATAAAACCCGCTCCTTTATTAACTACTCCGCTATATATAGAGAGTATATTATTAATATAGCCCTTAAGAGGGCTTATCTTAATACCCCTATAGGGGACTCTATAAGGTATAATAGTATTAGAGCTAAGTAAGTAAACTTAGTAATAGAAGTTTAGCGGGTTATTATATACCCTATAGAGTAGCCCTTCTTCGAGTAGGTCCTCTATATTACTAAGGTAGAGGTAGCCTAGGTAGCTTAGGCCTATTAGGGGAACGTTAGTAAGTATAGCTTATGCTAAATAGAGAGAGCGTTACTAGAAATAGCATAGCTATAAAGGCGTTAGCTAACCTAATTAAATAAGAGGACTGCTAGCGGATAAAGCGGTAATAGAGGCGGTATTAGTAGCGTAGGTAGTGCGCGAGAGGAAAAGTTAATAGTTTTATAGTCTATTAAATAATTAAAAACCACGTTATTATTAATATAAAGTTAAGGATCGTGAGGCTATGGGTACGTATAAGTATAGCTATAGTTAGGAAAGGTAGTTAGTAAGATCACGTAACTAAAGGCTATGTATTATTAGGAGGCGCGGAGTTAGAAGGTCTGTTGCACTTAAGCAGGTAAAATCACTATGCAGTGGCCAGAGGCCACTACGTAGGTATTAATTAATAGGAGCTTTTAGAGTTATTAAGGGGCTCCTATCTTATAATACTATATATTAAGGTCCTATATAGCCTTAACAAAGCGCTAATTATTATTCTAGTCCTATATAGAGTTATAATAGAAGTAGTAGCTAGTTAACTAGTTTATAAAGATTATAGCTTAGTAGTAATTACTATAGTTTAGTAAAAAGAAGGCCTTAGTAGTATCCTAAAGATTCTTTACTTCTACCCTTTTAGGCTTTATAAACGCTTTATTAATTTCTTTCCTAGGTTACTAGGCTAGTTTATAGATTAAGATATAAATACTACGAGGGTAGCCCTTAATTATAAATATAAAAAGGGTTATAACCTCTAAATTATCTAACTCCTCTTATCTTATTAGCTTCCCTTATATATTATAAAGGTCTAATAAATATTCTACCTAAGCTAAAGTTATAATAAATAACCCTCTTCTATACTAAGTTATTAAGTAATTTATTAATTCTTAGTTCTATTATATATACTATAGGACTACTAGTATAAGCTTATCTTTATTTAATATAGGGTTTCCTTTAGGTCTTATAGTATTAAATCCCGCTAAGGTATTAGTAGGGTTAAATATAATATCTCTTAGGGTAATAAGGGCTAAGTAAGGTAATATAAATAGTTTTATAGACCTAGGGTAGTTAAGATACTTTATAAAGTTAGCTAGTTATTATAAGTTATAATCTCTCTTTTACTTCTTAGAGTTATTCCTTTTTTTTATATTCTAGATATTTAGTTCTTTTAATAATCCTTCCTCTCTATCTAACTATTTTAAATTAATAGGAATTATTAGACTAGTTTATAAATTAGTATCCTTAGGTATTAATAGGTTAATATTTATTCTATTTAGAGAGAAAACCTCTAGGTTTATAAATTAAGGGGTATATTTAGCTATTTAATATTTAATATCTTCTTCAGCTATTATTTCTTTAATATCCTTATCTCTTAATTTAAAGTATTAATTATATAAAGGTCTATTTACCCTTAGTTAGATCTAGTATCCTTTAGGAGGTATTTTACTAGTAAAAGCCTTTAATAAATAATTAATCTACGCCTAATACCTTATTTTAATAAGCTACTTTAGAGGTATTAGGCTTATAATTTATATAAAGGACCTAAGCTAATTAATAAAATAGAGACTAGAGGCTTATAGTAAAGGGTCTATATTTTAAAGTTCTATTAAGTATAGCTATTTCTTTAAAACTTCTTTAGCTTTATATCTTAGTAAAAAGCTCTTAGTAATAAGTATTAAAGTTTATAGTTATCTTTTAGCTCCTCTCCTTAACTACTAATTATTATAAAACTAGTTTCTCTTATCTTATAAGTTAATTAGTAGACTTATAATAACTACTTTAGTAGACTTAGGTACTTATAGATAAATAAGGAGTATATTAGGATACTTAGCTTTAATTTAAGTAATTATAATATCCCTTATATCTCTATCTTTAAAATCGTCTTCTATATCTCTAACTATCTTATAGTAGAGTAGTTAGCTAGGCTTAGTAGGCTTTATAATATAGCGAGTAACTACTAAGATATCCTTAGTATATATTAGAGTTATTATTTTAAATATAATAATAGTATTAAATATACTAGCTATAACTTATTATAAGTATAAAAAGTAAATCGTCTTCTCTACTACCTCTAAGGTCTTATTTTAACGCTTAATAAGGATATATTTTAATACTATATTAAAAGGGTTTATCTAACTAGGGATATTATCCTTCCTAGGTAGAGGGCGCGTATTATATTTAATTAGCTAAAGCTAGTAACTAAGCTTATTAAGAGGTCTAAAGCCTAAGATATCTCTATTATTCTATCCCTATACCTAAAACCTACTTATACTTAGTTTATTAGGTATAGGCTTTATTAAAAGTCTAATTTTAAGGATAGGAAGGTTTAAGGACCTTAACTCCTAGATTTATATATCTAATACTTTATTATTATAGAAAATAACTTTCCTTATTATAATATATTAAGAGAAAAGTTCATAAACGGAAAGTATAAGTAATTTATAAACTAAAAAGCTAAATAGAAGTAATATTTAGAGAAAAAGAGGAGCTATAGCATAGTAATTAATATTATATAATTAGTAGATAAATTAAGTTTAAAAATAAATAATATATATATAGGAGAGAGAGAAACTAGAGGGTTTAAGGGATAAGGAGTACGTTTTTATATCTACTAATTATTTTAATAATATAGTAATTTATTAGTAGCTTATAGAAGGAAAAGTTAACTCTTCTCTCTTACCCTCCTTAGCCTTAATAAAGTAAAATAAACTTAGGATTAAAACCTATAATAAATAGAATAGTAAATTAGGGTAGTTATATATAGGGAAAGAATAAAGGAAATAATAGTTAGTAGTAGCTATTAAAATAAGTAGCCTAGTTATAAATTAAATAAAGATCCTCCTCTATCCTCTATTATTAACTTCTCTTCTTATAATAACTACTTTTAGCTAGCTATTTTAATCTTTATTTAACCCCTTTATACTTTCTTTCTTATATCTATAAATTATATTTTCTTATTATAGCTAATTATAACCTCTTTATATTAGGTATTAAAAATACTAATTAACCTCGCCCTTATTATCTCCTATTAATAATAACCCTTTAGGTCCTTAGTCTTAATATCCCTATACTTAAAATAAAGAAAAATAATATACCTCCTTTTATTTAGTATTTTAATAACTAACTTTAGATATTCTTTCCCTTCTTTTTAATATCCCCTATACCCTCTAGCTAATAATTATAATTCTTAAGTAGTTATAAGCCCTATTTAGCTTTAACTCGATATCCCTAGTAATAAATATTTAGAGGTAGCCTTTATACTATAGATATTCTCTAATAAGACTACTAAGGTAATAAAGCTAGCTTTCTAGAAGGCTTCTCTTAGTAAATAGGACTTTAAATAAATATTTAGGATAACTAAGGGGTCTAGAGAATTCTATTATTAAGTCTTTATTTATACCTCTACTACTCCCCTTACTAGCTTATAGGAGATAAAGGTCTTTTAGTATATAGTAGCTATATATAGTTTATTTATTTAATCCTAAGGTAGGTATAACGTAATACCCTATATTTATTATAAAGAGCGGGCTTATACTACTAGGAACCCTATAACTAGTATTTATATCTATAAAATATACTTTAAGTATATCTTTATACTAAGTACTCCTTATATTAACTACTTCTTTTATAAAACTTAAGAGAGTTACTTATATAATAATCTAAGTATCTATAAGCGCTATAGGTATAGAATTAAGTATAATAATAAGGTAAGGAGGAGTAAAGAATTGAATAGTATTAAGGAGATCCTATAGTTTTAAATTCTAGTAGATATTATAGTTATAGCTATAGCTAAGTTTAACTTCTCGCTCCTTTATAATAAATACTATTAACAAGCCTAGGAATATTACCCTAAAGCTAGGTTTATTAAGCTCGGAATTACGCCGCAGCCCCTTTGTAAAAAGACTATAACAAATTCACCTAGTTCGCAGGCATAATTCGGGAAATACTATATAGGTATTTTAACCTATACCTTCTACTAGTTAAGGAAAATAATATAGGAACCCTATATATTCCTACTACTTA
>JAVHLU010003242.1:0-12438 GCA_036785755.1 Colletotrichum ledebouriae
AGTATTAAGTCTATAAATAGTCCTAAGATTATTATTTATAAGGTTTAGTAGCTTCTATAGTATTTAGATTAAAAGTATTATCTCCTTAGCTAGTAACTCTCTTAATAAGGGTTAAGATATCTATTTTGAAATTAGCCCTATAAATATTTAGGGTCCTAAAGTTCTCTACGAGAGAGTTAATAATTAAGCTAGTAGTCTAGGCTATAGAGGGTTCCTTAGCTTTAGCCCTCTACCTTATTAGAATCGTTTTTATAGGAACTTAAAGCGTTATTATTAGTTTAGGCTAAATAAAGCTAGATAACTACTAGAGTTCCTAGCAGGTAGTAAACTATTTAATTAGGGCGTCTTCTATTATAACCTACTACTTTAAAATAACTTTAATAAGCTAGTAGCTAAGACTTTAGGCTATAGCTCTTATAGCCCTCTCTAAGAAATAGTAATAAGTAATATAAATAAGCTTAGCGTTAGTAAGTTTTAGGTTTCTATACTAGATAGCTCTCTATTAAAGCTATTAGATAATAGTAATTAACGCTATAACCTAGGAAGGGTTATTATCCTTAATATAAGATCTTATAACTAGGTTCTAAAGGTTCTTATTAGGATCTTAATAAGACTTTAGGTCTATAAATCCGAACTAGTATAGAAGTTTCTCCTTAGCTTCATTCTAGGTCTTAGCTTTACTAATATAAGATTTTACTATATCTTAATAGTCGCTAGAGCTATATATAGAGACCTCGTTCTTTATATCTTTATTAGTCTTATAGTAAAGCTTCGAAAAGCTCTTATAGTCAGTAATAAAGTTAGAGATATTAGTACTAATTGAGCTCGGAATTACGCCGCAGCCCCTTCGCAAAAAGACTACAACAAATTCACCCAGTTCGCAGGCACAATTCGGGAAACACTATATGGGCATTTTGACCTATTATAAACTAGTATAGTATAGAGTAATAGAGTTAGTATAGTTAGGGGTAGCTAAGGTTAAATATTCTTCTCTAGCCCTCTAGTCTACTAGGTAAGGGCTAGAGGACTTATCTAGGGGTTACCTAGTGCCTCCCTATAGCTCCTAACTCCTATGGAATTCCCTAACTTAGCCCGCTAAGCCCTTTTTCCTGCGATATTTTCCTGGCTCGTGATAATTAGCTAGTCTCCGCTCGAATCTTAGTAGGAAGGTTACTAGGGATTTATTCTCTTTCTACTAGAGGGTCTATAGTTAGGCTACGGCCTATAACTAGATATTTAGGTCCTTATATATCTAGTCTAAGTAGGCTATAAAGTCCTCGGGGTTATATTCCCCCCTGCTCTCCCTAGCTCTATAGAAGGTAGAGACTACTTATTAGGCTATAGTATCTAAGTAGGAGTTAATAAGGTACTATACCTCTATATCCGTGGTATAGAACGCCCTATCTATAGTAATCCTATACCTTATCTATTATACCTAGGTAGTATATTCCTTCTACTTACTTAAAAACTTTAGAAGTAGGGGTAAGAGCTTCTAGCGTATTATACTAGGTATTACTAGTACCTTATTACTAGTACTTATAGGGGTCTATATAGCTACGCGTTAACTATTCCCCTACTTAACCTCTTATAACTATTACTAGAGGGACTCTATAACTACTACTAAATTAGCTTATAATAGCTTATCTTAAGTTTTAGCTATACTACTATTAACTATTTTACTAACTAGTAGGGAGTAGCGCTTAACCTGTCGTCGTTATCGTAGTAGTAAGCTTAAATATATAGGGGGTTCGACCTGAGTTTATTTAATAAGAGGTCGCTATAATACTATTTATTTAAGCTAAAAAGGAAAAGGGGAAGTTTTCCTCTCTAGTAGAGATTTCACTAGTCTATAGCGAATAACTAAGTAGGCCCTAGGTAGGCCCTAGGTAGCTCCTTAGGGTAGTAAACCTAGGTAGAAGCCTAGGTAGGCTTAACCCGGGCGTAGCCTGTAATAGCTTATAGGTAGTAGGAATATATAGGGTTCCTATATTATTTTCGTCAACTAGTAGAGGTTATAGGTTAAAATACCCGCATAGTGCTTCCTAAATTATACTTACGAACTAGGTAAGTTTATTATAGTCTTTTTGCGAAGGGGCTGCGGCGTAATCCCGAACTTAATATTTTAGCTAAAACCCCTATACCTAGATCCTCTACTAGCTTAAGATAATAACTGATGAGGAACGTAGTAAGAGAACTTAAAGATATTAAGATATAGAGTAATAACTCTAATAATAATAGCCTATAAGAATAGCTTAATAAAGCTAACTAGGATATTAAGAAAATATAAGGTTTATTTAATAATAACGCAAGCGCTCTGAGTAAACTTTAGTAAGGTATTAGGACCTCGTAATAGCGAACTAATAACCTAGAGTATTAGAACTAAATACTCTAGAATATTATTAATACCTAGCTAGTTATTATTAATAAATATAAGAGACTTAAGCTTAGCTTATCTAACCTTCCTTAATCGATAAGCCTTATAGTAATTTAAACCCTTTCTTAAAGAATACCTTAACCGTCGTTAGCAACGCTCTCTCTATTAGTTAGCATAAGCCGTACTCACCGACGTTTAAGCCCTAAGGGGCCTAGGCCGCCTCTGCCTTAATAGTGCGGAGGACTTGCTCGAAGAAGGGCTACTCTATAAGGTATATAAGAACCTACCTAGCTTCTACTACTAAGTCTACTTACTTAACTATAATATAATAATAAGTATCCCTTTTAGGGGTATTAATAAGAGCCCTCTTAAGGGCTATATTAATAATATGCTCTCTATATATAACGGAGTAGTTAAAAAAGGAGCGGGTTTTATTAATTATATTAATACTAAACTCTCTAGTAAGCTCTCGCGCGTTATTAGTATTAAAGGGTATACCTCGCGCAGGCTTAGCGTTTTTATATATAGGGTCTAGTACTAATATAGTTAAGGGATAAGGATAAGGGAGAGGGAGAGGTATAAGGCCCTACTTATAGAGCTTCTTATGCTTCTAGCTATAAGAACCTCTTAGGAAAGACCTCTTTAGTTAAGGAGTTACCTCTTATATAATAGTATTTACCTGGCCTCTGGCTACTGCATAGTGATTTTACCTGCTTAAGTGCAATAGACCTTCTAACTCCGCGCCTCCTGATAATACATAGCCTTCGGTCACGTGATCTTGCCGACTACCTCTCCTAACCACAGCCGCACTTATACGTGCCTATAGCCTCACGATCTTTAACTTTATATCGATAATAACGTGGTTTTTAATTATTTAAACTACGAAACTATCGACTTTTCCTCTCGCGCACTACCCGCGCCGCCGTTAGTAAGCCCACTATAGGCGCATAGCTTGCCGAGTGCACTGCTAACGATCGATTAGAATACCGCCTCTATTACCGCTTCGTCCGCTAGCTATGCCGTCATTAGTAACGCTCTCTCTATTAGTTAGCATAAGCTATACTTACCGACGTTCCCCTAAGGGGCCTAGGCTGCCTCTACCTTAATAGTATAGAGGACCTGCTTAAAGAAGGGCTACTCTATAGGGTATATAACGACCTACCTAGCTTCTACTACTAAGTCTACTTACTTAGCTATAATATAATAGTAAGTATCCCCTCTAGGGGTATTAATAAGAGCCCTCTTAAGGGCTATACTAATAATACGCTCTCTATATATAACGGAGTAGTTAAAGAAGGAGCAGGTTTTATTAATCGTATTAATACTAAACTCTCTAGCGAGCTCTCGCGCGTTATTAGTATTAAAGGGTATGCCTCGCGCGGGCTTAGCGTTTTTATATACGGGGTCTAGTGCTAATATAGTTAAGGATTTATTATAGGTTAGATAAGGAAGAGGGAGAGGTATAAGGCCCTGCTCGTAGAGCTTCTTATGCTTCTAGCTATAAGAACCTCTTGGGAAAGACCTCTTTAGTTAAGGAGTTACCTCTCGTATAGTAGCGTTTACCTTGCTAGAAGGTTAACCTTTTAGGTTAAGGAGTTATCTCATATAGTGGCTTTCGTAGCACCTTTAGTACCTTGCTCGAAGGTTAACCTTTTGGGTTGAGGAGTTATCTCATATAGTGGCTTTTCTAGGCTACGAGAGCCTTAGTAGCCTGTTCGGCTCCGATATAATTAGCCCTAGTATAGCGCGCGTCTAACTCTATGCGGTGATATTTAGAGGGTTTGCTTGCGAGTAGTAGGAATATATAGGGTTCCTATATTATTTTCCTTAACTAGTAGAGGGTATAGGTTAAAATACCTATATAGTATTTCCCGAATTATACCTGCGAACTAGGTGAATTTGTTATAGTCTTTTTGCGAAGGGGCTGCGGCGTAATTCCGAGCTCAATAGCTACTATATTTTAGTATTTCTATATTAAGCTCTTTTATAAATAACTTCTAATATTACTAGTATTCTATGAGGATAGATAATATTTAATCTTCCTTATTAATACTTATTACTCCTAATATCTTAATAATTATATTCTTAATTCTTAAGTATATAGGGTTTTATATTACTTTAACAGTTCTTTATAGGATATTTAAGATGCCTATCTTATGTTATTACTTAATAACTAAGTTCTCTTCTTATTAGAATTAGCCAGTTCTCTAATTTATTTCTAAGTTATACTTCTATAACTATAGAAGTCCTAGGATAATATTATAAATATATCTTATATTTATTAGATTAAAATAGAGTTACTCTTAGTAGCTATAATAACTTAAAGGGAGTTATATTGTCCCTTAATTAATAAGGCCTCTATTATATTATACTCTATTTCTCTTTATACTTTATGAATAGTATTCTTCTTCTAGAGCCTTCTTTCTCTATTTAATCTATTATTAATTTACTATACTAAGTAATATAAAGTTAGCGTATATACTACTACTTACGATTATTAGCATAGGTTCTTTATTAATTATTATATTAATGAAGAGATATTCTTTATTTATTCATAAACTATTAATATTATATAGGGACCTCATTATATTTACTTATTATTATCTTATTCTAGTAAGCAAGTCTAGTCTTTTAGTTACTTATGTTCTAGGGTCATCTAAATTATCTTACCTTATTTATATACCTTAGTAAAACTATTCTCTTAGATCCTTAGTTTTAATAAGCTAGGTCCTTCTTATAGGAGTTTTAATACCTTAGCCTTATATATTTATATATTAAGTATACCGTATATTAATCTTATTAATATTCTTCTTATAATATCTTTATATCGTTTAGGTATCTTATAGGGTAGTTATAGCTAGGTATAAAAGTAATTAGTCCTTCCTATCTTAATAATATATTTACTAATAGGGGAGTTAGGAAATTTAGTAGGTATATAGGATAGGGTTATTATTTGACTTATAGGGGTAGTATTTATAATTATACCTTTCTCCTAAGTATTCCTTATACTAGTCGTTAAGATAGTATACCTAAAATACTTATAGGTATTTATAATATATTAGAAGTAGGTATTTATTATTATTATTATCTAAGAATAATTCTTTTACTTCTTTTCATTATTTAGGGGTTATTCTATAGAGGTATACTTTTTAATTTTTACTAAAGAGTATAACCTCTTATAGTTAGAGTCTTAAGTTTATTCCCTTATTATTAGATCCCTCTTTAGAGCTAGTAATATTATTTATACATTTAAGTCTATATATAGTTATTTTCTCAGTATATCGTTATATAACGTTACGAGGTTCGTTCAAGTTATAAGGAGTCTTAGATTCTTATTCTTATACTTATGTATTAGTTTATTATCTTATATAGGGGTCTTAGGTTTATCTAGAATCCTCTTCTTCTCTTTTATATTCCTTACTAATCTATTCTCTAAGTTCCTAGTTAATTTATTAAATTTATTCTAGGTCATTTTAGATATAGATTCGTCTTTCTAAGTATAATTCTATAGTACTAATTTATTACTACTATATAGGATTATAAGTATCGGTCTTAATATATTATTTATAGAGCTATAGAGCGTTCTTAAGTTATTTAATTTAAGTTAAGTTATTATATAGCGCTACGTAGTTATCTTAGTTTTTATAGACTCGTAGTATCTCGTCGAGCTATTTAGTAGCTACGTTTAAGATTAGTATTATTATAATATCCTACTATAATAGTCTTTATAAGTATAGGTTTTGTTATTCCTATAGTAATATATCCTAAGTAATAAGGGTTCTTTGAATACTATCCCGCTTATTCCTTAGAGTCTTAATATATTCTCTCGTTATTATTATAATATATAGTCTAACTAAGGTACTAGTATAGAACGTGCTTAATCGCTATACTAATCTATTATATCCGTTCTAGGATAGGTATAAACTATCTCTTCTTAGGTTATAAGTAGTTATATATATCTCGTTTAGTTATAGTTAAAGTATTTAAAACTCTTCTTAGTATATTTAGCAGCTATACTAAGATCTATAGGTCTACTATAATATCTATAGGAAGTAGTATACTAAGCCACCGTAGGATAATATTATAAGCTATTTCTTTATTAATTATTACTATTCTAATATTAGTTATATGGTTATTACTAAAGCTTTAACCCTTAGTTAGGAATAGGTTATTATTCTCCTTTTTATTATACTATTTATATAATTAATTATTGATTTTGATTACAAGCTTTATATACTAGTAGAAGTTATTAATCTTATAAACCTTACTAACTTTATCTTTAACTTTATGCTAAAAGTTAGTATAGAATTTGAAAACCTTATTTCTATTAGTTAAGTCGAGTTATATATAGATATATTAAAATTCAATAGTATAGCTTTTAACTAACTTAGTTTATTTAAGGTATAATAAGTCTTATTCTATTTATTATTTCTTATTTAGATCTTAGAATAAGGATTTTAAGGTATATTTAAATCTTTAGAAGCTATTTAAAAAATCTTATGTTTCTATAGAATCTTTATCTAATATTTCCTTATCTAGGTATTCTTTAAGGAAGGGTTTAAATTACTAAAATGCTTATCTTTTAAGAAAAGTTAAAATTTATCTAACTTTTTTAATTTTATTCTTAAAGCTATTATAATAGAAGTCTTAGTAGTTCTTAACTTAAATTAGGAATCTTTAAAGCTATCCTAGGGTATTATTAAGTAAAGTAAGTAAGTTAAGCGTAGGTTCCCTATATTTATAATTAATAATAAGCTAGGTAGTAACCTTATTATAAAGTATTTAATTCTAGTACTTAAGGTTAATTATCTAGGCTTAGGAAGCTTAAAAAGCTTATTAGAGTTCCTTAATTAAATTAGTATTATTATTAAATAAGGATTATATTTTCCTAAAGTCTTAGCTAACTTTTTAAAGCTATGTTTAGGTATTATCCTTATTATTAGAATTATTATTTGTTATTTCTATTACGGGCTACGCCCGGGCTAAGCCTACGTAGGCTTCTGCCTAGGCTTACTACCTTAAGGAGCTACCTAGGGCTTACCCGGGGCTTACTTAATAGTTTCCTATAGACTAGTAAAATCTCTACTAGAGAGGATAACTTCCCCTTTTCCTCTTTAGCTTGAATAAATAGTATTATAATAACCTCTTATTAAATAAACTCAGGTCTAACCCCCTATATATTTAAGCTTATTATTATAATAATAATAATAAGTTTAGCGCTACTCCCTATTAGTTACTAGGATAGTTAGTAATAATATAGCTAAAACTTAAGATAAGCTATTATAAGCTAATTTAGTAGTAATAATAGAATCCCTCTAATAATAGTAATAAGAGGTTAAATAAGGGAATATCTAATATATAGCTATATAGGCCCTTATAAGTACTACTAGGAAAATACTAGTAATACTTAATATAATATACTAGAAGCTATTACCCCTATTACTAAAACTTTTAGGTAAGTAGAAGGAGTATACTACCTAGGTATAATAAATAAGGTATAAGATTACTATAGATAGGGCGTTCTATACTAAAGATCTAGCCTCTAGCTACTACATAGTGATTTTACCTGCGTAAGTATAACAGACCTTCTAACTCCGCGCCTCCTAATAATATATAGCCTTAGGTCACGTGACTATAACTCTCCTAACTATAGCCGCACTTATATATACCCGTTATACTAGATAGCCTCACGATTTTTAACTTTATATTAATAATAACGTGGTTTTTAATTATTTAAACTACGAAACTATTAACCTTTCCTCTTATATACTATACGCGCTACTAATACTACCTCTTTTACTGCTTTATCCGCTAGAAGTTGTTACTATCTTTATAGCTATTAGGATAGGATAAGATAGACTTAGCTGCGCAGCTTTTAAAAAGCCCCCTTAGCGCACGGACCTACTATAGGAAGCCTATAGAGTAGAGCGTAGAGGAGAGGAGCGTAGTAGACTCTAGTATCGTTTATATATTATCACGATTAATACCTTAATAATCCTATACCTCGTTTTCTAGTATTATTCTTAGTAAATATATATCTAATTTGGATAATCTCTTTTAATTAGATCTACAAATTATCTTATATATCTTTAAGCTTACTTTTAATATTCCTACTTATTTATAAGTAGAGTTATATTATTTATTATCTTTCTAGTTCCTATTAGTTCTAGCCCTTTCTAATAGTACCTAGAGGTAGATTCTTTTGCTCTTTTTAATAGCCTTTATAAGCTTCTTAGAGAGTTAGATACCTTCGCTATATCTATATATCCCCGCTATTAATATATATATATATATATATAATTAATCTACTTTAAATATAATAATAGCTTAAAAAGTCTGTAAATAATAAATAATAATAATCTAAGTAATAATAAAACGTAGTTTAAAAGAGAGGAAGATATTTATAGACCTACCTTAGTTCTAAGGGAATAGTATTACCTATGCTTTCTTATAGAATTAAGGTAGGAATAACGCAGACCTTTAAATCCTCCCTTTCTCTCTTTTTTATACTATTAGTAGGTTCTAGGGAGTATATCCCTTTCCTTACCCCTTATATATTATTATAACTACTATTATTTAACTAGCGAGTTATAGCCAAGGTAGCTAAGATAGCTATATATAATATTAATATAGAGATTAGTAGTCTTACTAAGCTAATAAAATATAGCGAGATTAACTAGATTAATAACTAGAGACTAATAAACCCCTTACTATTATAGCCCTAAGTATTAAGAGCGACGTGCTAACCTTTAAGAGATATTAATATAGTAAAGCTATGAATTCTTCTAAGATAAGAGCGTTACTAGGAAGACCTTTCTATATTAAGTAATAAGACTTAAAGTAGATCTATAATAGCCTAGAGTAGTAAGAGCAAGGTCGCTAGACCTTTCCTATATTTATTAAGTTATTTAGTTTATACTATTTCCTTTTCTATTTAATTTAAAGAAAGTTATAACTATATACTTTATCTTTCTATTTAAAAGGATATTATAATAATAACTTTACTTTATTAACTAGAAGACTTTATTACCTTAACTATATAATATTAACTTTAATATTTATAGACCTATAAGTATTATATCTTCTTCTTCCTTAGCTAACCTAGATACTAGATCCTCTTCTAATAAGGGGAAGTAGCCTAAAGAGAGATTTATAAGAGCCTCGTTTAGCGAGATATAACCTTATACTATAAAGTAGCTAGCTTCTAATAATAGTATAGGTAGATCTATAAATCCTACCTTAGGGATAGGGGTAATGCCCTTAAGTACTCTATATTCTCCTAAAGGAAGTTATACTAATTAGGATATTATAGCCCTTGCTAATCTCCTTATAATACGCCCTAGTATTCTAGTAATAACTCCCTATTTCACTAGAGCGCCTAAGTTTATTAGCACTAATATCTCAGACGTTATTACTAACTATAAGAGCTTTTTAAAGCTTTACTATAAGTCTAATTATAATATAAAGAATAAGGTCTCTATATAGAGCTCTAGTAACTATTAAACCTTAATAAAGGTAAAAGATATAATTAGGATATTAAATATATAGAGGACGCTCCTCTATTACTATTACTACTTATACTACCTAGAGATCCTAGTAATAGAGGTAATAATAGTAACCCTAAGGGCTAAAATAGTAGAGGAGGTAGCCCTAGCTATAGTAGTAGTAATAGCTAAAGTAACTAACGCTCTTAACTACTAGCTAGGCTAAGAGATACTATTAAACTATTATCTAACCCTAATAAGTTCTTAGTTAGCTATAACTTCCTTATATTCCTTCTCTCTATAGATAGAGAAGGGGTAGTATAAGTAATAGCTAGAATATTAGTTATAAAACCTAGGCGTAGTACTCCTTAATTTAAGACTAATATAATTAGGTTATTCGATCCGCCTCTATATAATAACGAAGTTAAAGATATATATATTAATAGTAGTTTAAGGACTATCTACTAAAATATATATCGTTTTATTACTATTAATAGCTACGTTAAGTCGGACGATAGGAACCTAGCTATAACTACCCTTAACCTATATTAAATATTACTAAGGTATACCTCGGACTAGTACTATACTAATCTAATACTTAACGAGAAGGCGGAACTTAAGGACTCTAATTATAAGTTAGACTATTAGAAAGAGTTATTACTTAAACATTTTTATTTACTATATAAAATTACTAAAGCACGTTTAACTAAGGAGAGGTATATTTTATATAATATATATAATTAATATAATATTTAATACTAGATAACTAAGGTTACTTAACTATATAAGAATACTAAAGAGAGCGAATCTAAGGTATTAACTATAACCTATAATAAGATAGATATAAAACTAGTTATTAGTATTCCTTAGCTAACTAGTAATATAAATTATAACAAGTTTATTATAAGCTTATAGAAGATAGTCCCTAGCTAGTATTAAATAGTTACTAAAGGATCCTAGTAAGTATTAGTCTAACTATCTATTAAGGCGACCTATATAGGAACCTTAGCAACGCGACTATTACTAAAAGAGACCTTAAAAATAGGCCGCACTATAGCTACTTATTACCCGTACTATATAAACCTAAAAGAGACTATATCTAACTTATTACTATTAAGACCTATAAAGCAAGCTACTAATATAGCTACTAAACCCTTATTATCCGCTCGCAAGGAAATTTAGTTTAAGTAATAATAAAGGCCTAAATACTAATATAAATAGCCCGGTTAACGCGTTTAATATCCTTAACTACCTAGTTACCCTTTAGCCTATATAACTAAGGGCACTAGTCGTAAGTAAGCAAAAGAAGAAGTATATACTTCGTTAGATAAGGGCGACTTTAACTATATCTAGTATATTAAGGCTAGCGAGGATTTAGACTTATATAAAGAAGACTTAGTTATTAGTACTAATAACGAGGATAACTAAGAGTAATAGGAAGACGATCCCGAGTATATTAACCTAGTTACTTAACCCGCTTATTACTACGAATACCCTCTAGGTTATATCGCTAAATATAAGGATAATTACCCTATTTCTAATATTAACTCCTTCTAAAATTCGCTCCTTAAGGATCCCGGAATATACTTATATAAAACCTACCTTTATAATACTAAGCTATATACTAACTTTAAGGGTATCCTCTTTAATACCGAACGCGCTTAGCGTAGTTATCCCGCTTAAGGGCGTCTAACGCATTTAATGCGTTAAATATACCTAAACGCGTTAACCCTTATAAAAGAGCTTATCGCCTTTAAGGAAAAAACCTTTGAAATTTATAGTAATTTTTACTTATAATTTTCGCCTACTTCGTAGATTATATTAATTAGTAGCACGACCTTAATAGTTAGCTATATCCCCTTATAACTAAGGACGTCCCTTGTAATTAAGAAAGGCACTTAACTATATAGATAGCTAACCCTATTAAGTTTATATAAAGTAGTATTATAGTAATTAATACTTATAGGTATTATATAGTATTAAAAGCTTCTAAACTCCCCCGTTCCCTTAACTAGGAAACGTTAATAAGAGATATTAACCCTTTACTATTTCCCTTAACTAGGAGATATCCCTAAGAGATATTAAACCTCGAAGATTTCCTTAACTAAGGAATATCCTACTAAGATAATAAACCTCTAATAATTACACCCTATAAGCTACTCTCTAATTATAAAATTAAAGAAGGTCTTAAGTCTAACCTTCTAGAACCTATTAACTATTTAACTATTATAAACTTTATAGTAGCGCTTAAGTAATACCTAGATAAGTTCTATATATTATTTACCCCGACTAAATATACCCTTCTTAGGTTAGTAATAAAAGCGAGTATTATAGCTATTACTTATAAGAACTTTAAATAACGCTTAGTAAACCGCTATAGATATATTTAAAAGTTAATATTATATAGGGAAGTATATAAGACTACTTAATATATTTAAGGTAAGGTCCTATAGGTATAGATAACTAACTTATAACTATTTACTAATACTATTAGGTAGTAATATTACCTTAATCTCCCTTATTATAATTAATATATTAAAATAGAGACTAAATAAGGCTAGACTCTAGACCTAACGCTCC
>JAVHLU010003243.1:0-12438 GCA_036785755.1 Colletotrichum ledebouriae
ATCTTAGACTTTATTACTAACTATAAGAGCCTTTTAAAGCTTTATTATAAGACTAATAATAATATAAAGAATAAGGTCTATATATATAGCTCTAGTAACTATTAAGATATAGTTAAATCTTATATTAGTAAAGCCAAGACCTAGAAAGAAGCTAAGGAGAAACTTCTATACTAGTTCGGATTTATAAACCTAAAGTCTTATAAGGACCCTAATAAGGACCTTTGGAACCTAGTTATAGGATTTTATATTAAAGATAATAACCCTTTCTAGGTTATAGCGTTAATTGCTATTATTTAATAGCTTTAATAGAGAGCTATATAGCGTGGGGATCTAAAACTTACTAATACTAAGCTTATTTATATTACTTATTACTACTTTTTAGAAAGAGCTATAAGAGCTATAGCCTAGAGTCCTAGCTACTAGCTTATTAAGGTTATTTTTAAGTAATAGGTTATAGTAGAAGATATCTTAATTAAATAGTCTACTACCCGCTAGGAACTTTAGTAGTTATCTAGCTTTATTAAGCCTAAACTAATAATAACGCTTTAAGTCCCTATAAAAATAATTCTAATAAAGTAGAAGGCTAAAGCTAAGGAACCCTCTATAGCCTAGATTACTAGCTTAATTATTAACTCTCTTATAGAAAAATTTAGGACCCTAAATATTAATAGGGCTAATTATAAGATAGATATCTTAACTTTTATTAAGAGAGTTACTAGCTTAGGAGATAATACTTTTAATCTAAATACTATAGAAGCTACTAAACCTTTTAAATAATACCTTTAGGACTATTTATAGACTTAATACTAATAATAGTAGTACTTTTATCTATAAGCTAGATATAGAGACTATTAAGGAGGATATTAGTAATACTAGGGATTTAGAAGAGGTAGAGTAAGAGGAGGCTATAGAGGCTTCTAGTAAGATAGGCTACTATAGTATATACCTTTCTAGGCTATAGGGACCTGCTAGTTTTATAGCGCTATTAACTATATTATTATTAGCTATATTAAATATCTCAAGGCTACCTAGAATAGGGTTTGCTACTATATATTACCCTACTACTTTATTAGCACCCTAGATATAAGCACTAAGGTTAAGATAGGTATTATTAATAAAGGCTATAGCTATAAATTAATAGATAGCTAGATGATTCTAAAGTATATCCTAATTAATAAGGATATCTTTATATACTATATAGTTATTATAAGTAAGTTAGTAGAAAAATAGTAGCTAAAGCTTTTAGAGGAGGTTATAAGGGTTATTAGTTATAATAAGGTATACCCTAAACTATCTATTAGCTTTGCGAATTTATTAAAGGATACTATATAATTATACGACTTTATAGATATTACTTTCTTTAGCTTTAAGCTAAAGAACTAGTATATTAACCTAGTAGAGGATATTACTACTATAGAAAGGGGGAAAGCTAGAGGTTATTATATAGAACCTTATAATACTTATTATTACTAGTTTTCTTAAATAATAGACCTACCCTTAATTCGAGACCCTCCTATTAAAATAACTTAGAGAGTTATAGAGCTACTAAATAATAAAGAGGAGGCTAAAGATATTATATTACTAGATGCTATTAAGGAATAAGTTAAGTAGTAGAGGTAGGATAAATAAGATAAGCTTTAGATTTAATATAGTAATTTATAAACTAGCTATGCTCTTACTCTAGAGCTATATAATAAGAGAGTAAATAGGAAACTAGCTATCCCTAAATCCTTCCTTTATTAGAACTAGCTAGATTAGGATAGAATAGTTTATAATACTACTAAAGCTATAATTAATACATATAAGGATAGATATAACTTAAAAGTATAAGAGGTCTTTATTCCTACTAATATAATACTTCTAGATTAATTTAATAAGACGGGAGCTAGTAATAAGGAGCTATAGGAATAAATAGATCAATAGAATAATAATAAAAACTATTCTAAAGGCTAAGCGACTTCTATAGCTATCTATATAGATATACCTAAGGACTTATAGACTAAGGTAATTTAATTTAACTACTATATAATAAATCCTATCTTTAAAATAGGTATTATAATAGAAGATTAGGATTCTATATTACTTCTACTACTAAGATATATTACTATTCTTAACTTCGTTATAACCTACTAGTAGATTACTATTACCCTTTATAACCTTATAAATATATTAATTAGGGGGATTATTAATAGTAGCTCTACTATTAACCTTATTAGCAAAAGTTATATTTCGCGCCTAGGCTTATAGAGCGATATAATTAAGATAAATATAGGGATCTGCGGGATTACTAATCGAGAGTAGATAACCTAATTTATAAGTATAATTATAAATAACGTTTATATTAGTAGTAATTGGATTTAAGATATTAGCTTTTTTATTTTCCCTAAAAATACTTATAATAAGGACCTAGTACTAGGAGCTCTATTTATCTTAAAGACTTAAATAATACTAGATTATATATAAAACTAGATTATTAGAGTCTTTTAGTCTAGGAATATTAAGATTTATATCTCGCTATTATTCTATATAAGAGACTTAATTACTTACTTCTTAGAAATTATTATTAAGATAGACTACTTTATTTCTTCTTAGTATTAATATACCCTCTTATCTAGAGGAGGGGAAATAGAGGCTACTACTAATAGACCTAATATAATTATAAGCTTAGACTTTATAAGAGATAATTAGTAAGTTAATAATACTAAGGATAAGGAAGAGCTAGATATAACGCTAGGGAGTATAAGGATACGCTAGGATATTAAAGCAATTTAATAAGCTTTTAAAAGCTTTTATAACCTATTAAATAAAGTTAAGTAATAGTTAGACTTAGATAAGGAAGTTATTACTATTTCTAAAGAGTTTAGATTAATTTTTAATAAAGTCCTAGAGACTATAATTAATAATAAAGTTACCCCTAAGCTTAATAAGATCTATAAAGCGATTATAAGTATAAGGTATATAGTAGGATATAATAGCTATAGTATTAATTATTAATACTATATTTATAAACCTAGGAAAAGAATATTAAAGAAGAAAGTACTTAGGAGGATATAGAAGTTAGTATATTAGAGAGGTATTAAAGTTATTATAGCTATAGATACTACTTTCTCTTATAATAATTTTAAACCTATATTAATAATACCTATATTACTAATAGAAGATATTAATATAATATATAAGACGAAAGATAAGAAAATTTAACCTATTAATAACGCTATATTAAATAGCTTAACCCTAGATAGAGACCTAGAGTAGAAGTTAAAAGTATAGGTAAGGGCTAAGGAGAATATAATACTAGATCCTAGCGCCTTATTTATAAGCCTAGTTATACTAAAGTTTTTAACTATTAAATAAGGAATAAGGCTTATAAGATCTTAATAAGACGCTATCTTAAAGACTATTAATTATCTATAGCCTAAAGAAAAAAAGCTCTTTTTAGCTATTCTTACTATAAGAGAGAAAGCTTTAGCTTAGGAATTTAAATATTATAGCTCTATATACCCTTCTATTATACCTCTATAGATAATTTAAATAATACTATAGAAGGTATAGTAAGTAAAAGGAATCCTAGTATTAAGAGGACTAAAGTAAGATATTATTATAATTCTAAAGGATAGACTAAAGAAGGGAATCCTTAAGTAAAGTTATATAGCTTATTATAATCTATTCTTCCTTATATAAAAGAAAGATAGTAAGGTAAAGCTTATTAACCTAGTAACTAAGATAAACATAGTTATAATATAAGACATAGCACTACCCCCTTTAGCAGACGATTTTTCAGAAGACTTTACTATATATTAACTATTATTACTACTAGACTTCTTCTTAGGATATAACTAAGTCCCCTTAGACCCTATAAGCAGAGACTTAATAATATTTATATTACTTATTAAACTACTACGGATATATATATTACCTTAAGGAGTAATAAACTTAGTTACTTCGTTTATATAGGTTATAATTAGAATCCTATATAACCTTATCCCTAGCTACTATAAAGCCTTCCTTAATAATATTACTATTAAAGGACTAACTTTACGATATAATAAAGAAGAGATTAAGTCTTATCTAGGGATTTATAGATTTACTTTAGAATATTTATAGAATATTAATAAGGTCCTAGTAAACTTAGAGCTAGTAGAGTATATAGTAGTAGTAGTTAAGTTATAATAAGCCTAGGAAGTAGTAATAATTATAAGCTATACTTATAGTACTAATAGGCGTTATCTAGAGGAAGTAAAGATAGTCAAGATCTATAAATAAGCTACTTATACTAATTTAATAGAGTTAAGGGCTTTCCTTAGGATTATAATATTCTATAGATCCTAGGTAAAGAACTACTCTATTATTATAAAGCTGCTTACTAACTTACTTAAGAAAGATACCTTATTTAGCTAGGAGGAGAAGTAATAAATAGCTATAGATATCTTAAAAATAATACTTATAAGGGCCCTAATCCTTATTACTATAGACTATAGCTCTAGAGGAGGAGATATCTACCTTATAGTTATTACTAGTAATATAGGATAGGGTAGAGTTTTAGGATAATTTATTAATAACTAGTACGTAGTCTCTCGCTTTAAGAGTAATACTTAATTAGAACTAGAGCTATTATATAACACTAGGAAGAAGGATTTATATAATATTCTAAAGGTTTTAAAGAGGGTATATAACTATTTATATAGATAATACTTTATCCTAGAGATAGATACTTAGATATTAGTTATATAACTTAATAGAGTAGCTATAGACCTCCTAGGAGCCCTTATTATTTACTATATTATATAGATTGAAATTTTTAACTTTAGAATATAATATATCTATAGTATTTAGAATATAGTAATAGATAGCTTATTATAAAAATACTAGGGACCTTCTAATACTATTACTAAGAAAGCTAAGGGGGAGATTAACTCCTAAATTTATTTATAGATCTTCTTTATAGATATAAAAGCTAGTTCCTTCTTTAATTAAGCTTAATATTATAATAATAAGTAATATATAGAGGAGGTCTTAGTAGGAAATATAGAGGTTATTAGTAATATAATAAATATCCTAGATATACTTCTTAATAATATATAGACCTATTTAATTTATTCTTAATAGATCGCTTATTATTTAATAATATAGAGATACCCTCTAGGAATTTAATTAGTAAAGTATTATAACTTTAAGACTAGGGTATTAGATTATTATATTTAGAACTACTTGCTTTTTACTAGACTAATAAATTAAAAGCTAATATTATAATAAGTTATTAGCAATCCTAAGTAGTAGAAGAAGCTAATTATAAAGGCTTATAAAGAGAGTAGTTATTAAGGTAAATAAGCTATAGCTAGAAGACTATCTAATTACTATATCTAAGCTAGTATATATATAGAGATCAGTGAATCCCTAAAAGGTTATCCTAATTACTAAAAGAGGAGAGCTTAATATATAGAGAGTAGGTAAGTAGTACTTTATTAAGGTAAGGGATCTACTAATAAGATAGCCTAAAGCTTACTAGCTTAAGAGAGTAACTTTAGCTAAGATCGCTAAGTTTATCTAGGAAGAGATTATTTATTACTATACGCTATATAGCGAACTTATTATTGAACGAAGCCTAGAGAATAAGGATATTATTATTAGGTTTAATAAGAAGTATAGTATAAGGAGGAAAGTAATATCTATATATAAGCCGAGGGCTAATAGAGTAGTTAAGACTAGTTATTAGCTAATTACTTATATATTATTAATATAGATTAGAGGATAGAGAGATATTAACCCTTAACTATACCTTCCTGCGGCCCTATTTATAGACTAATTAAGCGTTAATACTTTGACTAGCTTTAGCCCTTTCTATCTTTTATATAGATTTAAACCTATTACTCCTATTAAAACCCTAATACTAACTTAGAGGGTTCTTAATTAGGATTTAGTAATAATAATAGAGGAGGAGATTTACATATATCTATAAGCCTTCCTTTAACTTAATAAGGATAGGAAATAAGCTAAAAAGATAATTAATAATTAATAGTTAATATAAGAAAGCTATGGAATATTATAATAGTTAATATAAAAGGACTATACAAAAGGAGAGGTTAGAGGTAGGTAATTTAGTACTAGTATTTAATATTAAGGGTTCTATTAATAAATTATCTATTAAAAAGCTTAACTACTAATAGTTAGGCCCCTTCTATATCTTATTATAAGCTCTAAATACTCTATTATATTAATTAGTAATATTAGTAGGTAATAAAGTTATTAGAAAGACATTTAATAGGAATTAACTTTATAAATTTATTTAAGCTCCTAAAAGGTATTAGGAACTAAGTAAGTTAGGTATTTATAGATCTTATTTAGAAAGAAACTTAGTAAAAGTTTTCCTAGCGCTAGGGAATAAAAAGTATAATAATTATATACCTAAGGAAGAGGAGGAGGAACTTATAATACCTAAGAAAAGCAATTAGGAATAAGAGGGGGATTTATTATAATTAGTAATATAATTAAAATAGTATTTAAAGGATTTAGAGAAGGTAATTAAAGCTTTAAAAGCTAAATAATAACTAGTTATTAAGATTCCTAAGATAATAAGGGAGAAAGAAAAAGAGTATATTAAGATAGAGGATCTAGGGGATATAAGGTTTCTTTTATTATAACTTATTTTAATTAATAATTTCTAGACTTATTCTTACTTTCCTTTCTTTTTATCTCTTAGTTTAAAAGTTTAAAATTCTAGGGATAATATTTCTAAACTTTAGAGATAAGGGTAAGAGATTATATTAGTAACTCCCTATCTATTTAAGCACGCCTCATTATTACTATTTAATATAATAATAGCCTAGATAACTTTAATATCTATTAGTAATTATAGTAAGCGCCTAGGGACCTACGAGACCCTTAACCTTCTAGTAATAATAGTAAAGCCCCCTCTTGCTAAATAAATATAAGATTAATAACCTAAAAATAAAAGAGAAGAAGAGAAGGGGAAAGAGGATATTAAAATCGTAGTTATTAGCCCCCTTAGGGAGGATATTAGTAGACCCTTCTTACTTACCCCCCTTCCTAGAGAAGATTATTATTAATATTATATTATTGATTACTAAAGAGAAAGAGAAGGATACTTATAAAAGGGATTATATTAGTTTTATACTTAGATATACTTTAAATTTAGCTTTATAAACCTATTTATATATTATTTACCTTAACCTCTTATTATAATTTAACTAGCTTCTTGTTTCTTTTCTTTTTTACCCCTTCCCTATATTATATAAATACATCTAAAAATCCTATTTTCCTATCTTAATTTATAATATAAAACTTTAAGTAGTTTATAATTTCTATAAGGTTAAACTCTAGAGGTAGCTCTATTATAAAAGGGTAATAAGAGTATATAAACCTAGCTTTAGAGTAATATTCCTAGGGCTATTAATAATATTTATTATAAAAAAGTAAGAAGTTAAACTTAGCTATAGCTATAATTATAATATTTATTAGAATTTAGAACTATAGGATCTCTTTAATACTATTAAACTATTTACTCCTCCTTACGTTATTATTATACTGGTTTCTATATTTATAATAGTTATAGATATTTAGACTATTATATAAGTAACTCTCTTAAGTTTTATAGAAGAAGTAGTTAGTATAAGGAGCACTTAGTATTGAGATATATTTAAAGTATAGTTTATAGATATAAATACTAGTTATCAGGTTTCTAGTAATATAAGCCTGCTCTTTATAATAAATATAGGGTATTATATTATAACTACCTTAGGATTAAATATATAAGCTATATATAGCTAGTACGCGCTAAAAGACCTTTATCTCTTATAATCTAATAAAGAAAGTAGTAGAAATATAGATAAAGACTTAATAATAGAAGTCTCTAGACCCCTTAGTTACCCTACATATTTATTTAAAGTCTTATTTAATAAGATAAGCTTTTTAGAAAGCTAGCCTTATTACCTTAGTAGTTTTATTAGAGAATATCTATAATATAAAGGCTACTTCTAAGTATTTATTACTAGGGATATTAAGTTAAAGCTAAGTAAGGCTTATAACTACTTAGGAATTATAATTATTAGCTAGAAGGTATAGGGATAATAATAAGAAAGGAAGGAATACTTAAAGTTAGTTATTAAAATACTAGATAAAAAGAGGTATATTACTTTTCTTTATTTAGATATAGAGATATTAGAACTAAGGACTTAGAGGGTTATTACTAATAAGAGATAATAAGGGTAAGGTTAATTAGTATTTTTAATACCTAAGATAAGGAAGCTATAATTAGCTATAATAAGAAGATATAATTTATAAATATAAGAGAGAAAGTATAAAAGAGTAAGATAAAGATTAAAGTAATAAGGTAAAAATAGTTATTATAAAAGGAGAAGTTAATAATTAAGTTCGGAATTACGCCGCAGCTCCTTCGCAAAAAGACTATAATAAATTTACCTAGTTCCTAAGTATAATCTAGGAAATACTATATAAGTATTTTAACCTATACCCTCTCCTAGTTAAGGAAAATAATATAAGAACCCTATATATTCTTATTACTTATTAGCAAACCCTCTAAATATTACTATATAAAGTTAGATATATGCTATACCGGGGCTAATTATATTGGAGCCGAACGGGCTACTAAGACTCTTATAGTAATACCCTTACTAAACCTTCTAATAAGGTAAAAGCTACTATATAAGATAACTCCTTAACCTAAAAGGTTAACCTTCTAGTAAGGTAAACGCTATTATATAAGAGGTAACTCCTTAACTAAAGAGGTCTTTCCTAAGAGGTTCTTATAGCTAGAAGCATAAGAAGCTCTGCTGCGAGCAGGGCTTTATACCTCTCCCTCTTCCTTATCCTTATCCACGAAGTCCTAGGTATACCTAAACCTATAATAAATCCTTAACTATATTAGTACTAGACCCCGTATATAAATATACTAAGCCTAAACGAGGTACGCCCTTTAATATAAATAATATAGAGGGGGTTATTAGAGAGTTTAGCCTCAATATAATTAATAAAACCCGCTCTTTTATTAACTACTCTACTATATATAGAGAGCGTATTATTAATATAACCCTCAAAAGGGCTTACCTTAATACCCCTATAGGGGACTCCAGGCCTCTAGCCACTGCATAGTGATTTTACCTGCTTAAGTGCAATAGACCTTCTAACTCCGCGCCTCCTAATAATATATAGCCTTCGGTTATATAATTATAATTGCTAACTACCTTTCCTAACTATAGCTATACTTATACGTGCCCGGTAATAGCCTCACGATCTTTAACTTTATATTAATAATAACGTAGTTTTTAATTATTTAATAGACTATAAAACTATCGACTTTTCCTCTCGCGCACTACCCGCGCTGCTGTTAAATACCGCCTCTATTACCGCTTCGTCCGCTAGTAGTCCTCTTATTCGATCGGGTTAGCTAACGCCTTCGTAGTAGCTATGCTATTATTAGTAACGCTCTCTCTATATTAAAGCAGTTAGTATAAGCCGTACTTACTAACCCCTAAGGGGCCTAGGCTACCTCTACTTTAATAATACAGAGGACCTGCTCGAAGAAGGGCTACTCTATAGGGTATATAATAACCCGCCTAGCTTCTACTACTAAGTCTACTTACTTAGCTATAATATAATAATAAATATCCCCTCTAGGGGTATTAATAAGAGCCCTCTTAAGGGCTATATTAATAATATACTCTCTATATATAATAGAGTAATTAAAAAAAGAGCAGGTTTTATTAATTATATTAATATTAAACTCTTTAATAAGCTCTTGCGCGTTATTAGTATTAAAGGGTATACTTCGCATAAGCTTAGCGTTTTTATATATAGGGTCTAGTACTAATATAGTTAAGGATTTATTATAAGTTAGATAAGGAAGAGGGAGAGGTATAAGGCCTTGCTTATAGCAGAGCTTCTTATACTTCTAGCTATAAGAACCTCTTAGGAAAGACCTCTTTAGTTAAGGAGTTACCTCTTATATAATAGCGTTTACCTTTAGTACCTTACTAGAAGGTTAACCTTTTAAGTTAAGAAGTTATCTTATATAGTAGCTTTTACCTTACTAGAAGGTTTAGCGAGGGCGTTACTACGAGAGCCTTAGTAGCCCATTTAGCTCTAATATAATTAGCCCTAGTATAGTATATATCTAACTTTATACGAGGGTTTGCTTATAAGTAGTAGGAATATATAGGGTTCTTATATTATTTTCTTCAACTAGTAGAGGGTATAGATTAAAATACCTATATAGTATTTCCCGAATTATACTTATAAACTAGGTGAATTTGTTATAGTCTTTTTGCGAAGGGGCTGCGGCGTAATTCCGAACTCAATAGGGGACTCTATAAGGTATAATAGTATTAGAGCTAAGTAAGTAAACTTAGTAGCAGAAGTTTAGTAGGTTATTATATACCCTATAGAGTAGCCCTTCTTCGAGTAGGTCCTCTGTATTGCTAAGGTAGAGGTAGCCTAGGTAGCCTAGGCCTATTAGGGGTTAGTAAGTACGGCTTACGCCGACTGCTTTAACGACGGCATGATTCTAGCGGACGAAGCGGTAATAGAGGCGGTATTAGCAGCGCGGGTAGTGCGCGAGAGGAAAAGTTAATAGTTTCGTAGTCTATTAAATAATTAAGAACCACGTTATTATTAATATAAAGTTAAAGATCGTGAGGCTATCTAGTATAATAGGCACGTATAAGTATAGCTATAGTTAGGAAAGGTAGTCAGTAAGATTATATAACCGAAGGCTATATATTATTAGGAGGCGCGGAGTTAGAAGGTCTATTGCACTTAAGCAGGTAAAATCACTATGTAGTGGCTAGAGGCTGAGAAGTTAATAATAAAAGATAGGGGAGGATATTTATTTAATTTATAACTAAGCTACTTATTTTAATAGTTACTACTAATTATTATTTCTTTTATTCTTTCCTTATATATAACTACTTTAATTTACTATTCTATTTATTATAGGTTTTTTATCCTAAGTTTATTTTATTTTATTAAAGCTAAGGAGGGTAAGGGAGGAGAAGTTAATTATTCTTTTTATAAGCTATTAATAAATTACTATATTATTAAAGTAATTAGTAGATATAAAAATATACTTCTAACCCCTTAAACCCTCTAGTTTCTCTCTCTCTTATATATATATTTTTTGCCTTTAAGCTTAATTTATTTATTAACTATATAATATTAATTACTATATTATAGCTCCTTTTTAAATATTACTTCTATTTAGCTCTTTAGTTTATAAATTACTTATACTTACCCCTTATTAACTTTTCTTCTAATATATTATAATAAAGAAAGTTATCTTTTATAATAATAAAGTATTAGATATATATATCTAAGAGTTAAGAGTCTTAAACTTTCCTATCCTTAAAATTAGGCTTTTAATAGAGCCTATATTTAATAAATTAAGTATAAGTAGGTTCTAGGTATAGAGATAAAATAATAGGGATATCCCAGGCTTTAAACCTCCTAATAAGCTTAGTTACCAGCCTTAGCTAATTAAATATAAGATATACCCTCTACCTAGGAAGGGTAATATCCCTAGTTAGATAGACCCTTTTAATATAATATTAAAATATATCCTTATTAAGTATTAGAATAAGACCTTAGAAGTAGTAAAGAAGATAATTTACCCTTTATACTTTTAATAAGTTTTAGCTAGTATATTTAATATTATTAGTATACTTAGAATAATAACTCTAATATATACTAAGGATATTTTAATAATTATTTATTACCTTATAAGGCTTACTAAGCCTAGTTAATTACTCTATTATAAGATAGTTAGAGGTATAGAAGATAATTTTAAAGATAGAGATATAGCCTCTAGCCACTGCATAGTGATTTTACCTACTCAAGTGCAACAGACCTTCTAACTCCGCGCCTCCTAATAATATATAGCCTTCGGTTATATGATCTTGCTAACTACCTTTCCTAACTATAGCCGCACTTATACGTACCCTACTAGATAGCCTCACGATCTTTAACTTCATATCGATAATAACGTGGTTTTTAATTATTCAATAGACTACGAAACTATCGACTTTTCCTCTCGCGCACCACCCGCGCCGCTAATACCGCCTCTATTACCGCTTCGTCCGCTAGCGTCCCATATATCGGCCGTTTTGGACTTTGTTGATTTGTATGGTTAAAGCAGTCCTCTTGTTCGATCGGGTTAGCTAATGCCTTCGCAGCTATGCCGTCGTTAGCAACGCTCTCTCTATTAGTTAGCGCAAGCCATACTTACTAACGTTCCCCTAAGGGGCCTAGGCTACCTCTACCTTAATAGTGCGGAGGACCTGCTTGAAGAAGGGCTACTCTATAGGGTATATAATAACCTACCTAGCTTCTACTACTAAGTCTACTTACTTAGCTATAATATAATAGTAAGTATCCCCTCTAGGGGTATTAATAAGAGCCCTCTTAAGGGCT